>OX371226.1:3838861-4093746 GCA_947310385.1 Nephrotoma appendiculata
CCAGAATCAACAGAAGACACATCTACACCATTAGCTAAATTGATTATTAAAGAGAACAAATTTAATAACAAAATAATAACAGACATAATAAGTAACAAACAAAATAGTGCACCGGGTGAAAACAAAATATCTTATAAAACACTAAAAGAAATAATCAAAATAAATCCAAACATAATAAATCTAATAGTACACCATCTTAATAATATATACAAAAATCAACAATACCCAGAGAAATGGAAAAAGATCAAAATAATTACAATCCTAAAACCAAATATAGATGAAAGTTTAACTGAGAGCTATAGACCGATATGCCTCTTAAACATATTTGCCAAAATATTTAATAAAATCATACTAGAGGAACTATACGATCATCTGGAATCCAGAAACATCTTGTCAAATAATACGTACGGTTTCAGGAAAGGTACAAATATCATGGACTACTTCATAAACCTATTCAATGAAATAAAAAAAGGGAAAAATACCTGGAAATCGCAAATACTAATAACAACCGACATCTCTAAAGCATTTGACAATGTCAATAAAAACAAGCTAATACAATAATTAATAAATATGGACACACCCAATCACATAACAAATTGGATTCACCAATTCCTTACAAACAGGATTATCATTTACAATAATGGAACATCAACAATAAAGTGTCTATTCCATGGGAAAATTTTACTGACTGCAAAAATAAAAGCGAGAAAAAAATATAGATTTACTGGTTGTGTACGAAACAAAAATTTTTGTCAGTAAAATTTTACTGAGAAAATAATTATCATTGTGGTAGTGTGCTGCCATAACGTGCTATAAAAAAATGTAAACTTTAGCACTTTTTATGGCAGCATTGTCAACACATCTACAAAAAATGTATGTAAAGATAAGAAATTTTTTTCACACTCACACAAAATAAATCGTTCGCCATTTTTATAGTCAAATGTCAGTTTGTTTTTTTATTTCGATACCTAAAATTCGAGTTTAGTTTACATTAGTGAATATTAGTGTTTTTAACGTTTTTTTAGGTGTTCAAATATACAAACAAAATGTGTAAATTAAAAAAATTAATTAATTAATGTGTAAATGTAAATTAGGTAGGAGAAAATTACGGTAAGTTTGATTGAGCATTATTTTATTTGGTGGATGTAGCATCAAAATATTTTATTGTGTGTCGACGAAATTATTAGATACGTGAGAATTTTGTATTAATCTATTTATATAATTACAGCACCGAGTAAAAAAATTATCATATTGGAAAATATCCGGGTTGAGCAAGTATCGCAACTGGACGACAGCGGCAATTCCCCGATACAAAATTTTTTTGCCAGCTATGGTGAAGAGTACGATGAATATTCAGCGTCCGCAGAAATTACAAACATAATTGCCGCAACTCGTTAAAAATACAATTGTATCCCCCGGTTCGATCCCGCTCTAAATAATAAGGGCGTACCCAACATTTACGTTTCTTTTTGGTCTTATTTTCCACATTTCTTAAATTCATTATGTTTAGTGGATCTAAATAATCCAAATCTTCCAAATCCATGGTGATATTAATAAAAATTATAAATTAATTATAAAATTAATGGCGATTACAATTTTTTTTGTTTGAAACGAACGAAACGAAATTACAACTTTTATGAAAATTGTAGGTTATGTCAAAATGTAACTGTCAAAATTAAACCATAAATTTTGCTATAAAAATGAAATAAAAGATATTTGTTTTCTTTGTCACTCTTATGGAATTTTAAGTATTTTTTTGTTTTCGTTTTTGCAGTAAAAAAATACAGTCAGTAAAATTTTTCCATGGAATAGGCACTTAAAACACACAACAAACAAAAGAATACCACGAGGTAGCTGTCTGAGTCCTTGCCTTTTCAATATATATACGCAAGAAATACACAACATACATGAAGAAAATACTTATATCAGTTTGCGGACGACATTGCAATATTGGTCAAAGGACTCAACGAAGAAGAAACACAAACAAAAGCGGACATAATATTAAATAAACTAAAAGAAACACTAACACAATACGATCTGAAAATAAACCCCAGAAAATGTTCTTATATGCGATTATTTAAAAACAAACCCTCAGACTTTGAGATTAAAATAGATAACATTACACTAAAAGAAGAAAGATTAATAAAAATCTTAGGAGTGACCTTCAACAACAAATTGTCACTTCTAGCACACTATAAGACATTAGAAAAGGAAATTATGGGAGCCACAAACCTACTAAAGATGATTACATATAAAAACGGAGGAGCACATCCATACACAACTCTAAATATACACAAAGCCATAGTACAATCAAGAACCAAATATACTGATATTATCACACCAACAAACATTAAAAACTCAATAAAAATCAAGCAAATAATTATAAACAGAAATATAAGAATATGCACTGGAATGCTGAAAACAACACCGATACCAACATTATTAGCAGAATCAGCCACACTGCCTGCAGACCTAGACAACAAACTAACCACTCTAAAATTTATAGCTAACCATATTAACAAAAATAGTGATATTGGGGAAAGAATAAAAAACAATGAAATATTGGGAAAATATCACGAACTATATAACGAATACACATTTCTAACAAACATAGCACAATCAATCAACAAAACAATCAGCCCTACAATAAATCTTAAAATATACGATGATAATAACAATCAAAAAAAAACGCAACAAATCAAATAGAAATAATGAAAAACTACATAGAATTCCTAAACAAACATAAGGACTATTTCGAAATTTACACGGATGGATCGCTTAACAACAATCAAGGAGGTATCGGTATATACTTCAAAAACACTGATACAGAGTACAAAATTAAACTTAAAAATAAAGCAACCATTAAAACCATTGAAATCATAGCCATCAAAGTGGCCTTGGATAAGGCAATCAATATGGGACAAACAAAAATAATGATCTTCACAGACTCAATGAGCTCTTGTATATCCATAAACAATGTTAATAGGAATAAAAAATATAAACACTACGAAAAAGAAATACTAGATACAATTATCAAAAACAACATAATAGTAATAATTAAATGGATTCCCGGGCACGCGGGCATTCTAGGAAACGAAAAAGCAGACAATCTTGCCAAAAAAGCTATAGCAGAAAATGAAACAACAATAGACAACCCAATTCCAATTGAAGACATACACCATATCATAGAGGATACAATAAGACAAGAATGGTTAGAAAAATACAATACATGGACCACAACAGTGGGAAAATATAATAAACAGATAAACAACATACCAAGTAAAAAACCATGGTTCCACAACTCACAATTAACAGCATATAACATCAGGCAAATAAACAGACTCAGATCCGGTCATGGCAAAAGCAAAAAAGTCAAACACAACATGAGGATAGAAGACAACGACATCTGCGATACATGCAACGTAACGGAAGACAATGAACATATAATAGAAAAGTGCAAAAAATACGAACAAATACGCCAAAAATATAGAATTATCAACAACATGAAACTAATTGACATACTAAAACCGGGCAACCCCAAAAACTACAAAGCAATCTGTGACTTTTTAAAAGAAATTGATTATAACCTTTAAAATAAACACAATAACATAAATATAAGTTAAGATAATTACCAATAATAATTAATCATAGACAATACATAAATATAATTTGTAATACAAATAGGTCGTATGAGTTAAGAAATTCAGACCTCAGCAAAAGAAATATAAAAAAAAAAAAAAAAATAATCACCAACAATTATTTTATTGCAATATAGCTAACTAATCGAGAACAACGGCATCCGAAACACAAATTAATATTAATTTATTCAAAACGATTAAAATTACGTCCACTTCGATACATTTTACCGCGAACTATGGTTGAAAATGACATTTCGAAAAACAAAAGACGTTTTTCAAACTAAGGCAATTTTACACGTGCAATAATTTGAATCCAAGGATGGATGTTTCTTGTAGAAGATGCTATTTTCAAATATAAAACGCTAGTACTTTTCAAAGTAAATCAGTTTATACGTACAATATTTTTTAGTAGCTTTCCTAGAATTGATTTCATGAAACAATCATTGATTATTTAAGTAATAAACTAAATAAAGTAATAAACTATTGGCGTTTAGTATGAAACTACGATTTTCATTAAAATCCATTATTGCGGATTAAAATAGAATGTTAATTATTTCTGAAGTTATGTGGAAATTAGAACTCGCTGACTATGGTATGGTACATTTCAAAACAGGATATGATAAATAGGATATCACTAAACAGTACATGTCAAACCAGTAAAAATGGATTATTAGTTTGGATAATATAAATGTTCAGAGATTTGTCTTCAGTTAAAGTGATGAAAGATTGTCTTAAATTTAAATTAATAAAATTAATTTGAATAATTAAATCAATTATAGTAGAGGTATGATTTGTGTATAACAATCGCACGCTAGATAACCTTTTTGGTGTCTAAATTTGCGGCTAAGGCGCTATTTTGGAATATTTAAATAATTGTATCTATACATGTAAAAATGAATTCTTGAACCAGGCAGACTTCCGGATTGGAACATGTCACTAATTTCATATAACCCCTTTCCTTAGTCATTCCCGTCAAAAATTTTTAAAAAAATTGAAATTTTCGAAAAAATTTGTACCATGGCCCATAGACCCCGAGGTCCAACCTAAACAAAAAAAACAAAAACTAACAAAAGTATCATGTGCTTGGTAAAAAATTTCATGGCGATCGGTAAAGCCGCTAAGGCGTTATTTCAGAACAATCAAATAATTGTATCTTTACACGTAAAAATGAAATTTTGATCCAGGAGCGGACCCCCCGAATTCGAACATGTCTCTTATTTCATATAACCCCTTTCCAAAACTCATTCTCGTAAAAAAATTTAAATTTTTGAAAAAATGTGTACCATGGCTCCTAGACTCCGGGGTCCAGCCCCTTTCACAATATCGTAAGATTGGTCCTGAACATGCAACATTTGCATGGTAAACATTTCATGGCGATCGATTCAGCTACTGAAAAGTCATTTTGGAATAATCAAATATTTGTATCTATACATGTAAAAATTAATTTTTGATCCAGGGCTGGGCCCCTCGGATTCGAACATGTCAGTAATTTCATATAACCAGCCCCATAAACTCATTTTCGTGGAAAAATTTAAAGAAAATTAAAATTCAAGCGAATATGCGAAGTACATCTCTTGCACCCATGCATTCATATTCATTTACATCCTCAACCAAACAACCCCTAGCATATCGGCTCTTTCATTACCTTCATTTTGTAGGTGTGACGGTATCTATTGAATAATGACTTGACTTCTACAAGATTGAAGACACTCATACAACATTTCAACATACACATTACCATGAGTTCCCCCACCCTTACTAATTAATTCAAACCCACTCCGGGAGTCGGATAATAAAACTATTCTCCTCCTCCCTTGTGTCATTGCCAACTTGATCCCTTCCATAATTCCAATCAACTCTGCATTCATTATACAGATGCTGGCATTCACTCGTAGTATTTTCTCTTTCCTCATTGAAGGAATAAAAATTCCTACATCTACTCGATCACCACTCACACTAGCATCTGTATAAACTTCCACATGTGCAACATAATTTATTCGCATTTTTAAAAACTCACTTTTAACCTATAACTCATTCATCATCGCTTTTGTTGTATCTCCAAACTTCAAACGCACAATAAGATTGCTCGGAGGGATTTTCGGATTTACGGGCCGAATCTTGGAGAGTATATTCATATTCTCCAAGATCACCCTTGACCTTCGTGTCCTTTGGTAATCCGTCCCTCTTTTCAACCTCTCTTTCATTTCATTCACCAATTTAATGTCCTTAGTCAACATCCGCACAGTCTCTCGCACGGTGATCCACTCCCTCTTATAGTTGAATTAATCGCTCCCAATACCACTCTGGCACAAGCATTCTCGACAATCATCAACTTTATAAACGCGACTTTGGACCAATCTCCATAAACACTCATTCCACACGCAACCATACACGCTCCCGATTTCGGTTTGCTCACCCTTTTAATCATATTAAATCTGTTCTTGCAATTATCGGCTAATTTATCCATATGCACTCTAAAATTCAATCGCTTATCAACCCAGATTCCTAAATATCTAGTCAAATTTACACACTCAATTCTCTCATTATACACTCGGACATCTACCATACGATTTGTTCGAAAAGTCATACTACAACATTTCCTCGAATTTACACACAAATTAAATTCTGTCAAACATTCTGTTACCTGATTCACACATTCTTGAGTCCGACTCAAGGCCTCCTCGATGGTCTTCCCCTTGCCCATCAGAACAAAATCATCTGCAAATTGCAAAATGATTTTGTCCGAGGCGTTAAATCTATGCACCGAGCTCGTGTATAGATTGAAGAGAGTCGGTGAGATTTTACTGCCTTGGGGGAGGCCTATATTCACCGCTCCCTCCAACCTATACCCTCTACCACACAACACTAATTTTCTGTCATCCGTGAAATCATACACCCATTTGCAAATTTTCCAAGGAAACCCCAGGTCTATAAGGACCTGAAAAAGTTTTCCCGGAACCACGTAATTATATGCCCTTTCTCGACCCATCGAAGCAAGGCCACCTTGGCTTCGAATTCCAATCTCCCAATCATTTTATAGCTCACTCTGTTAGTTCCAGGGGTAGTAGATTTGGAAGTTTCTAAAATCCCACGGAACTCATCCCATTCAAACTCCTTACACATGTTATTCATAAATTCTCTTTCATTATCAGGTAGCAAAACTTCATTCCTATCACTCAAATTGTTTCTAACGTCCATCATCATTTGTACAAAGACATCTCCTTTCTCTGTGTCATCTAACACTGCATATCTGCCTTTCGATCTATAACCTCTCATTCTATTAAAATTATTCCATACATCCTTAGTTGTAGTCCTATGTGTCATTTTGGACACGTAGTCCCGCCAACTTTTCCTCTTCGCTCTACGGATAGCCTTTTTCAATTTTCCATTCATCCAAGATTTATTCTATATTCATGACATATACACCTATTGAACTCTCTCAGTGCTATCCGTTTCTTTTCATACCAATACTGGATTTCATTATTCCACCAACCTTTCACCGTACATTCATTCCTTCTTACAATTATAGTGCACATTCTATTTTTCTCTCTATTTCATCCTCAAGTTGGTTAACCTCAGTTGCTTCATTCATTATGAGAGTCTCATTCATACGTTCAACCCATTTCTTACCATTCATAATGACCTTACGGTCTATGTCAACACTTACACCACCTAAACACATCCTGATCAAATAATGATCGCTACCCAAATTTTCATCCGTAACATTCCAAGTGACTTGGGCCGACAGCCCGCTAGACATCAACGTCAAATCTATTGCACTGTCGACCCCACAGACGGCATCCTAGTTGACCCATCATCAGTTTTTTTCAGTTTTTTTCTCTATCACTCACTGATTCAATTGGAGTTGCATATACACTCACAAATAACAAATTTCTGTCCAGATTCCGAGTTTTGGCAGCGATAACTTCGATGCGCTCGAAAGTCGGTGTGTCGCACACGACAAGGCTAATTTTGTTCCGTGCCAATATCGCCACACCACCGAAACCGTTGGCCCTCGGTCTGGACAGCAAATTATACCCACATACACGAAACGTCTTACCCTTACGCTCCCAAGTTTCATACAAAAGCATCACATTCATATTATTTTTGGTCAGATAAGTCCGCAACATATCGCCATTGACATACATGCTGCGGATGTTTATATGACTAATGGTCATACATTCATTGGATTTTATCATTCGCTCTGCCATTCAAAGAAAAGAAGAATTGAAATAATTAAAAATTTAATAAGCAAAGTGAAAATGCTTTTTTCCCCTTCTTCCCTCAACATTCATCATCACTCATTCCTACAGTTTCCTGAAAATGTCCTAACTCAGTAGGGCTGAGATAGGTGTACCTCCTGGACTTCAATACTTCAATGTGTTTTGCTGCTGTTGCTCCGATCTCGATTTTTGTTGTGCTAGGTCCCGGCCCCTGTGTTGTCATTGTTTCTTTTGTTAATTCTGCTTTCGTTTTCTCGTTGATTAAAAGTTTTGATTTGTTTTTATTGATTTCATTATTGTTGTTGTTGTTATTGTTGTTTTTATTATTTTGACTGCTGATATTATTTTTATTATTACTGTTATTGTTATTGTCCTCGTTTTGAGCGTTTTCTGAATTTAGTTGTAGTACTTTACTGTATGTTTCATTTTGTTGCGTTGCCTTCGATGCTCCCGTGGTGTTTGCGTTTTCGCGGTAATAGATTTACTTTGCTTTGAAGTATGTTATACGACCCATGGTTTTTATTTTTATAATTTGTTTCTCCATCTTGGATATAGGGCACTTTTTGTCAAAGGCAGTGTGATTGTTTCCACAATTAGCACATTTTATGGGTTCACAATTCTCATTATCGTGTCCATTCGGAATATTTTTGGCGCATTTAGGGCATGTAGTTACCCGGAAGCACTTATTTTTCGTGTGCCCGTACCGCTGGCAATTATGGCACCTCATCGGGTTTGGTAAATATAACCGTATGTCTAACCGCAAGAACCCTGCTTAATTCTTTCTCGATTTCTTCGGTGTCAACATTCATTAAATCAAAGCTGTATACTACTCCTTTGATATTATTTAAAAACTTATGCTCTTCTACTTAAATTTGTTGCTTTCATTAAAGCGGCTCCTCTTTAGTAGTGAGAACAAGGAGATCTCCATTTCGTAGTCGCTGAGTCTCTTTGATGTGTTCGGTGATCATTTGTAGTCCTTTCTGAATTAGGAAAGGCGAAATTCCTCTGAAGCTGTGTTCACTATTCGTTTTTTCATCACTATTCGTTCTTTTTGCACTCGAAGAGTGCACGATGAACCAGAGATATTTAGTGATTCGTTAATCACTAAATATCTCTAGTTCATCGTGCACTCTTCGAAAGAAAGTCTTCTTTTTTTATTGTTGATTTCCCCCAATTGCAGAGGATCGCTGTATGCCCTCATATTCATGAGGGTTTTAAAGCGATTTTTACTTTTAAACGTCAGCCTGTCCGAATGTAGTTGCCGCACTGAGGTTAAAAAAAACTGTGTACCGGTAATGGGACACCCTGCGATATACAAACAAATTATACAACCAAAAACAAAAATGTTTTTATTTGTTGTTGTTGTGACACACAACAAAATCACCTTATCACTATTTATTATCCCTATATACCACTTTTATCACTATTTTATACTAAACCAAACACCACTTAACCGATGTAACTAGCCAAAACAAAACTATACTAAAATTAAGATATCGCAAAAGAAAATATATATTTATTATCGCTGTCAAAATTTATTCATTCACAATGAATTGGCAATTCGGACTGTGAAAGCCAAAATGATGCAAGCAGTTTTTATTGTTTTTTAAAGTAAATATCGGCCCCTTCGTGGGATGTAAAATCTAGAGAGAGAGAGAGAGAGGTATTACAATTCATCAATATCAAATAAAAAATCTAATTTATAAAAATGGTGTCTGTAATGATTGTAATAGCCTTTCTCAGGAACCAGACATCGCAGGAAGCTGAAATTTTCACCAAATAGATTAGGATTTTAGCGGTTTGGGTTTTTGTTTTGGTTAAACTCGCTAGGTCGCGCTGTTGTCAAAATATAACGGTTTTTTTGTTTCTTAGCAACGAAACATCTTAGAAACTTCAGATTTTCACCATAGGTTTGTTTCGTTGCTATATGGGTTTTTGTTAAATTTGGACCCGATAGGTGGCGCTTTATATGCCGGATATTTTTGACACCGTAAATTCTACTATGTAATTGCAAAAATAAATGAAAATTTTATGAAAAATATAATTTGAAATTCAAATTTCCTTGGCAAAATTGATTGAGTAGCCAAGATTTCGGATTGCAAATTGCTTGCTTGCTAGCCGATCGAGTATCTACTCCTGCGATTAAAAATAAAATTTTACAAAAATAAAAGAGTACGCGAAAACATTGATCGCAGGACTCTTAAAAGTACATACATTTTCAATTATTGATTGTGTTACCAACAACACGAAGTGACAGTTAAAAATTCCATTGTATTGTAAAATTAAGCGATTAGACGATATAGAGAAAATATTTATGCTGACCAACAATTAACAGAATTAAAGACACAAAGGCAGCGCAAATTACAATGTGCAATTCGACAAGAAGATATAACTGAAATTCGAAGAGTTACTACTCGAAGAGCAAATAGAAATGTTCAAGCTGCGGCAAGAGCATCAAACGCTCAATACGAGCGGAATAGAAGAGCATTAGTAATTGCTTCATTCATAATATTGCCTTTAATTGTGAAGCAGACATCGATTATTACGTTCATCCTAAAATTTTTATCGGTGAAATGGATACAGAATGCAATTATTGCTATGCATTAAAATTTAAAAATGAAACTCCTGGGATGTGTTGCTCTTCAGGTAAGTTTTTTTTGGACATTAACCCCTTCGTTGTTTCACCAATTTTAAATCCACCACCTAAATCTTTAACATCATTGATGACAGGAGAAACAAGTGATTCAAAGCTATTTTTGTCACAAATAAGGAAATTTAATCAATGTTTTCAAATGACATCATTTGGTGCAAAACAAATTTGAATTATTGATTCTCTTGGTCGTAATTTTGTATCAACTTTTAAAATTCAAGGCCAAGTTTATTACCACATTGGATCAATGTATCCAATGCCAAATGAAAATGCGAAATTTTTGCAAATTTATTTGATTGGATCAAATGAATAGCAAGTTCAAGAACATTGCGAAATACATCACAAAACCGTAATTCGAGAGCGTGAAATCATTTTTAATGGAAAAAAAATCAAATAATACAATTGTTCCAAAAAATGACACAATAATTGGAAAATGATAATTACATGATCGTCATTAAAGCAGATAAAACACCAACAGGTGCCCACTTCCGTGGATATAATGCACCAACAGTTGATGAACTTGCTATCGTAATGATTGGGGAAGCTTTTGAATCACGTGACATAGTTATTAAGCATAGAGATAACGTCATTCAGAAAATTGAAAACACTCATCGCTCTTACGACGCATTGCAATACCCTTTAATTTGTTGGGAAGGTGATGATGGATATCACATCAACATAAAACAAACAAATCCATCCATCCGACGCAGAACTGACCAAAAAAGTTAGTGCTATGAATTAATATGCTTATCGACTAATGATTAGATCTACTGAAGACAATCACATTCTAAAATGTTGATATTTATACCATCAGTATGTATGCCTAACAGTATGCCAAACTTCGATGCCAAAGTCAAGAGTGAACGTCTACGACACATTCGTTTTAATCAGTCAAATAAAACGAAATTTTATTTGCAATCGTTGGAAGCGTACAAAAAATGAAGAGCTTTATTTGGAATATAAATCAATTAGAAATAAAACCAACAATGCCATCAAAAACACAAAAACTCAGTATTTAGCTAAGCGTCTCGATCCAACCTTACCATCTAAAACATTTTGGAAACACCTTAACTCGATAACTGGTCTATCCGACAAACCAAATAACTCAAACATCGATTTATCAGCAGATGATCTGAATAACCTAACATAAACGATTTCGAATTAAATACGGCAACTGATAATGGTTTCAGTTTTCGAAACATTGATATTGTAGACTTAACTGAAGCCTTAAGATCAGTTAAATCTAATTCTGCTGGTATTGATGGATTGCCATTAAAATTTATCAAAATTGTATTACCCCACATAGATTGTTTTATACTACATGTGTTTAATAGGATTATCACTTTCTCTAGTTTCCCTTATGAATGGAAGCACTCTAAAGTTATACCGATTCCTAAAAAGCAAAATAGCTCTTCTCCTTCTAATTTTCGACCTATTAGTTTGCTACCGGTTCTTTCTAAGGTTCTAAAAAAATTCTTCAAACGCAAATTTTGTATCATTTAGAGTTTTATAAAATGTTATCCAATGTTCAATCAGCCTACAGATCTAATCACAGTTCTATAACTGCTTTACTAAATATTAGTGATGATATTCGCAGGGCTATCGATGACAAACGAGTATGTGCACTGGTGCTCTTGAATTTAAGCAAGGCATTCGATAAGATTGATCATGAATTGCTAATAAAAAAGCTGAGCGATTATTTCTTATTTTCATTGCCTGCATCACGTCTGATCCTTTCGTATCTGTACGATCGTCGACAAACAGTTTTTCTTCACTCATCTACATCTAGTACATTGCGGTGTAAACGATATCCCGAATGGCATTGAGATGGTAAATCAAGACATTGAGAGCATTGTTCAATGGTCTATAAATAATAAATTATTCGTAATAAAAGCAAATGGCGGTCCACTAAAATATTAATATTAAAGATAGAACTTCTATAAATCAATAAAAAACAAAAAAAAAAAAATTTAAAAAATAAGTGTTTAATTTATTCCATTACTTTAATTAACTCCAATCAACGTATTTTGAATATGTTGGCATTTTTCGGGATTTCCCCTAAATTGCAGGCAATTTTTTTTTTCAAAAAATAACGTCATACATGTATTTAAAATGAAACAATAAGCAAAATGCGTTCAAAAGTTTTGTAATTTTTCAAAATAAGACTCCAATTTGCAATAAAATATGTTTGCCCAATTTTTTTCTCCCAGCACTGTATATCTTACCACATTTTCTGTATGGAGACATAGTCACATTCGAACTTCAGAAGCAATATTTCAATCACTTGCAATTATTATTTAACTCATGCATAAGATATGTCATGGGACTAAGAAAATATGACCATATCTCTCAGTATACAAAGTGCTCGCTCTATGAATATTATCAGTTTCGGGTATGCTTAGCGGTGTTCAAGTTCTTGAAGCAAAAACAGCCTGAGTACATTGTTAATAAATTAGAAAAATTAAGATCTAATCGGCTTCAGACATTAAAGATCGTCAATAATAGTACTAAGTTAATGAGTTCTTCCTATTTTGTGAGGGGAATCAGTTTGTGGAATTCTTTGTCGGTTGACTGCAAGAATTGTAACAAATCTGTTGTGTTTTTTTATTAGCGCCCGATAGCTGTATCCGGAGCAGCCAATTTACTATGCCAAAACTTATATTTAGCGCGCTATTATTGCATATAATTAATTTATTAAACTCTAAACTAAGATTTTTCATTCAACTTTTTAGTTAAAAATCGATATACAAATATTTTGCTCTACCTATTTATCAGGAGCCGCTATCGGAAACGCTTCCATGGGAAATTTGAAAAGGCTTTTATTTTGTAAACCCCTGAAACCATTAGAAACTTAATCTTACAATAAAAATTTAAAACGCAGCAAAATGAATTCTTGTTTATAACGTCATGTCAAAATAAATGTCAATTAATATATTTCAGGTGATAATTGTTTGTTTTATTGATGAATTTAGTTTTAATTTTTATAGTACAGCGACACCAGTGAATAATAGCTGCAGTTTCAATAGAAAATTGCCATTTGGCTCCGGATAGTGCTCCAATATTAAAACACAGCAATCAACAGCATCATTTCGGAAAAAATACTTTGAGTAATGCCAAATGCCAAGCTGAGATCTATTATATATACTCGTACTATTATAGTATTGTTCTTATTATTATTATTATTATAAATATATTTTTAATTTAGGCTATTCGTTTTTGTTATATAAATTAAATTTGAATAATTATTATGAAAAATCAATTGTATTCTTGTGAAATAAGTTGGTAACAACTTCAACCATTAAATTCATAAATAAATAAATAAATATATTTGTAACCATATCAACAAAGGAACTGACATGGCAGTTTTCAATATTTAAATGACGAAATTACAAGATATCAAACTGGAAGATATATAAGCACCAGCGAGGCTATTTGGCGTATTTTTTCATTTTCAATGCACGAAAGAGATCCAGTATTAATTCATCTAGCGGTGCATCTTCAAAATGGAAAACGTGTCTATTTTACAGACCAAAATATTGCACAGCGAGCTGCTTCTCCACCAAAACCTACTTTGCTGTATTCGGAAATGCCTTCCTAATACGTGGGATATAAAAATGGGAACTTCAAAAATGAGGTACACCTGGCGATGGACATACTGGCATTTTTTCATCCAAATCAAAAAGAATGTTTCTATTTACGTTTATTATTAATTAATGTTCAAGGACCTACATCATTTAATAATTTAAAAACAGTTAATGGACACCAACATGAAACATTTCACGCAACATGTTTGGCTTTGAATTACGACAGAATTTTACATGCAGTTCAAGCCCAAACTGGGAGCTTCTTTTTTTTGGATGCTCCAGGCGGAACTGGAAAAACTTTCATGATTTCACTTTTATTAGCAGAAATTCGTTCCCAAGGTAACATTGCATTAGCCGTGGCTTTGTCAGGAATTGCTGCAACTTTATTAGATGGAAGGGGAACTGCGCATTCAGCATTTAAACTGCCATTAAATATTCAAACTAATGAAAAAGCAACATGTAATATAAAAAAAATTCAAACATGGCCAAAGTACTGCAAAAATGTCACATTATAATTTAAGACGAATGCACAATGGCTCATACACATTCATTGGAGGTATTGGATCGAACATTAAAAAATTTCAAGAACAACACAAATATTTTTGGTGGAACCATAATTTTACTTTCTGTAAAAATATTGAAGTAGAATTTTTGAATCTAAAAATTCAAGATATGTTAGATACAGAAACAATTACTTTTAAATCAACCGATATTGTCACTGAAGAAAGTGAAGCAGTTAATTATCCAACGGAATTTTTAAATTCCATAAATATATTAGATTTGGCACCACATCATTTGCAATTAAAAATTGGTTCTCCAATTATTTTATTGCGCAATATTCAATCGCCCAAATTGTGTAACGGAGCTCGCCTGGTAATTAAAAAAATATGTGGCAATGTTATTGAAGCGACAATTATGACAGGAAAATTCGTAGGAGAACATGTATTAATACCATGTATTCCTATGATACCAACAGATTCGCCAATTCCATTCAAGCGACTTCAATTCCCAATTCGATTGGCATTTTCAATTACAATAAATAAGTCACAAGGCCAAACATTCAACATATGTGGTATTGATTTGGAATCACCACATGCTTCTCCCTTGGCCAACTTTATGTCGCATGTTCTCGCGTCGTTGAACGTTGTTCATCGTGCAGCTCTTCAATAATGTAATCTTTTATTTATTTATTTCACAAATATAAATTTCATTTAAAATAAATTAATTTGTTTTCAGATTACACTGGATGGATGAAAAATAATAAAAACTAAATTTATTTAAGCAGCAATACAATTTAATACAAATCTTTATAAAATACGATAATTCAAACAATAAAAATGTGTTACAACATCAATTAAAATTTTTACATTTGTTGCCCCAAGTTGATATAAATCGATTGTATATAAATATCAAAAAACGAGCCGGGCAACGCCGGGTAGGTTAGGTTTCAGTGGTTGACACTTAGGCCATTTTTGGCCCATTGTGATACCACGCATTCACGCTACATCATTAACCCATTCACCTATTCACCTACTCACACAACTACAGTATACCACCTGCACATTGCAAGCACCATGTCAACCTGTACATTGACGTGGACGGTGGGTCGGCGCTGAATTCTGCGCTCCATTAGAGGGTCTTAGTTGTGTTTATTAACATCAACGATTGTAATCGATGGTCCATTGAAAATTCGATTTGCATCTAGCCTCTGATGGGATTCGAATCCAGCACCTCCCGGTCCAAGTGCCGAAGCTTTAACCACTGCACCACTTGTCCGGTGTAATATCGGCTAGTAATAACACCGGGTAATATCGGCTAGTATTTTATAAATTTCTACTCGCGAAGAAATCACATATTATAAAAATAATAATAATGTTAGTTCACCTTAATATTTTTCCAACCATAAAACGATCTTAGTGTGCGAGAAACACTTATCGTCATATACTTGTTTTATGTAAACGTATTAGAATGTTGCTATAAAAAATACGCTGGTTAGTATTTTTTCCATGGCAACATACCACAACATATAAAATGATTTTGTCAGTAAAATTTTACTGATTTTTTTTTGTCTCATTTTAAGTATGACATCTATATTTTTATCTGTTATTTTTCACAGCTCTTTCATTTGCAGGTTTACATAGGACAAATAAATAGTTCTTTGACTATTTGTGAACTTATTATTTTATTTGTATTAATTCTTGTTTTTTTTTTTAAACATAAACTTTTTTAAACATAAACTTTAAAGGCGCCTGTAACATAAAATAACACAATAAGTTATATTACAGGCCATGTGACATATTTCATATGCACTTATTCTACATACAAGTTTTACAAAAATATATCTAAAATAATCGTACCTTTATGTGAATATTTATCATCTGACATTGATTATACTTTTAATAAATGTCATCTTAATTTCTATTAAACAAATATTTTTAATCCTTTCTAAACATAAAATAATTCTAACAAAACTTTCTTATTCAAAACATTTTTAGAAAATAAAAGTGAGGTCTACACATATCCATGTAAGTGCCACAAAGAGAAGTGGCGAAACACAGAACTAATCCAATGCACCAATATTAGACGGCAAATACAAACTCAAATAATTCATAAATATTTCTTGGTGGAAAAGACGCATGAAACAACCTTTATTGGATTGGGGTCGTTTGCCTGATTTTTAAAATCCCAATTTTCATAATCCCGATTTTCAAAATCCCGATTTTCAAAATCCAGATTTTCAAAAGCCCGACTTTGAAAAACCCGACTTTCAAAAGCCCTATTTAAAAAAAAATTATGAATAAATCAATTTTAAAAAATCGGGTTTTTAAAAATCTTTTTGTAATGAGTGCAATGTGGTAATAGGGTTGGGTACGATTCCTCAAATCCAAAATTCCTAAAACAAAATTCCAAAACCAAAATTCTAAAAAATAAAATTCCAAAAAATAAAATTCCTAAACAAAATGCCAAATTTCAAAATACATACCAATATACAAAATTCCAAAAAATTTTATGGGCATAAATTGGATTTTTTTGATCGGATGAGATTACTGATGTTAAAAAAATCAGCCTTCTCATCAGGTCGCGACGACTGACTTTGTATTATTTACATTGGATTATTGTCTATATATATATAGCAATACCATGTAGTTGTACTACTAGCGAATTACTGCGTAGCGTACGAAATTTCTATTCTATTTTACATTTATCATCTTTATTCTATTTTTGCAACTAACATTCCGCGTTTACGAATTTTATTATATTTAAAAAAAAAGAGAAGGAAAAAAGTTTTAAAAAAAAAAGTTTTAATGTTGCTAATGTAAGTGACCACCCAAGTATAACAAGTAGTGTACGTTAAACATCGATTGTATATCGATATTATCGATTGTAAATGACTATCGATAACTACATATTGATTGTTTATACTCTACTATATTTTTTAGCCAGAGAACCACACAAAAAGAGAATTGAGTAAATAAATGTGAGTAAATTGTGAAAAGTAAAATTACATGAGTTTTGTATTCTCTTTCTATCTATATTCTATCTTCTATTTAATCGGGGAACCACAGAAAAAGAAAATTCTGTATGTATGATATTTTATTACTAATTCATTCATTTCATTCCATTTTTGGATGGTTCGTCTTCGTGTTCGTATCAACTACTAACTAGTGCTAGTCGAATGTTAAAGTTTTGTTTTGTTATGTTTTTTAAACAAAAAATATGAGTAAGTCACGCATGTGGAATTGTCAAATGTACGTTATGTCAGCATGATTATAAATTCAGTGGAAATACAACTAAATTAATCGATCACTTGAAAAGAAAACATTATCAGTTATGTCTGCCCCGATACCTACTGATGGAACAATTACTGAAGACAGCTGTGAACAGGATGTTGCTCCGAGGCCAGAAATGAGAAAACCTTAAAAAATTATTTTGATAGAAGCAGTGTTTATAAGGACGCGGATGTAAAATTAAACAACATTTAAATAAAATGTATTTGCGTATGATTTCGATCGATATGGAAACCTTGCGCGAAGAGGAGCACTAAGGATTAAGCGGACATCAACATCAAACGAAGATATCCTGGCAGTAACAAGCCACTTTTTTACAAAGACAAATTGATTGCACCTTTGGTGGAAGCTGTGAAGGTAGAAGGAAGCAACAATACAGAAAAATTGGAAGTGTGAGTATTTTGTTTAGTACAAACAAATTAAATTGTAATTCATGATTTAACCAATAATTTAATTTATAATAGGTATTGGATTTTATTCTCACCAAATGGGGTATTCGAACAAAGTGTCTAGCAATAACTACCCTGCTTTGCAAATACGCTTAACCTGACGGTCACTGACAACAACATACTGACAACACTGGCACTCTAGCCAGTGATAAATTGTGTGCCACACAACGGCAGTTAAATAAAACTCAACTTAAGCTAGTCAAAGAAGTTCCCACTCGCTGAAATAGCGCATACCACACGATTCAGCGAATCTGCATTGTGAAAACCGAATTAGCAATTGCACATAATGAATGTGAACGAGCCCAACCTGAATTCAATGCTGACGAGTATGTAATAATCCAAGAAATATTGCAGCTATTGGAGACATGTAAATTGACTACTACAAAAATCTCTGGGGAAACCCAGTAATTCTATGAGATTTTGGGCTGATAGACGATCAACACCTTATCTTTCAAAGAGGTATGATAGATAATTAATCACCAATTTATTTATTTATTCCATTTGGGTTTTTATGATCGACACTTAAACACAAAATGAATTTAATGAGATTTTGGGCTGATAGACGATCGATACCTTATCAATTGAATTTGACTATTAATACAAAATATAGTATTTTTTATTACCATGCCAATTATCTTTAAGAAATTCAATGAGATTTTGTGCTGGTAATGTATCGGTGGTTAATCAACGCTAAGAATGTAAACAATGTCAAAAATGAGTGTTTCTGTTTGCAATCAGGGAAAGTCCATAGTTTCTTTGTTAATAGAACCATTCCGTTTCCATGGAGCTTTATTTCTACCTCACATTTGAAAAAATTGAACCCAAGCTTTTATATAACAATGACATACTCCTTTTGTATACAATATATTGGTATGCTTGAAAAACATAAATATAGGCAAAAAGATATTTCTTGCATATACTTTAGAAGCATTAAACAATTTTAGGAATTAATGTTAACTCTTTGCGGTTAGATGAGTTCAAAACTGTCCCACCTTTTGCTTAGATTTTCATGCATGAAGTTAATGTGTATTTCAATCGGTTTAAATGCCGCATAAAAAGTTAAAAATTTATTGATGGTATTCTTTTAACTTTTTAACTTTTCATCTGTTTCAATTAGTAAAAATTTTTGACAATTATATACATATTTGCTTATTTTAACGTAATTATCTTCATATATAAAAAAGTTGATGCGTATGTTCGATACCGCTAATCTCAGAAACTACAAACCCAAATGACTCCAGATTTTAGACATATGTTTCTCCTGGTTGTAAGCGAGTTTTTATAAATTTTGGACCTGTTAGGTGGCGCTGTAGTCGAGATATGAAAAAAACATTATTTCTCTTTAATCAATGGACCAATAAATGACACCACATTTTGATCATTTATTAGTCTGGCTCTAATATAGGATCTTACAGATGCTTTTACCAATTTACGATAAAAACAAGCCTGTAGTTGTTCAGACGGACGCATCAAAGGATGGATTGGACTGTGTGCTAATAGGGGGCAAGAGTGCAGGAGCAAGAGTGAGAAGAAATAGGCTCAAGTCGAGAAAGAGCTTCGTGTAATAGTATTTGCATGTGAACGATTTCATTACTTCCTCATTCTTCCTTAAGGTCGTGAATTCATTGTGGAAAGTGACCATAAGCTATTAGAAACATTGGTTAAGCGTGATATGGATAATGTTACAAAATCCTAAATTAAGTGTAACTTATAAACCTGGTAGAGAAATGCTTATTGCAGACTGTTTGTCTCGTGCGCCTTCGAGCTGTCATGCGGTAACAAGGACTGCATGCTTGTTGGAGGAAAACTATAAAACACATTGTTCTACGATCGAGAGCAGTAAAAACGTATTTGTAGGTTCATTGTTAACGGTTGGTCGAATTATCAGAAGCTTGAAAACGTATGCTGATATGCTTTTTCGCAACCATCGGTTGGTGATACCCACCACCGAGCTACAAAATAAAATCGTTAAGTGGTTGCATGCGTCACATTTTGGAATCGAGAAAACTCTTGCTCGTGCTAGACTGCATTACTGGCATGTAAGACATGCGAAACTTTCAAGAGAAAAAATCAAAGGGAGGCATTGGTACAGGAAGAAATACATGAATACCCTTTTCACATTGCCGCGATGCACATTTTTGAGTACGCTGGAATGTACTCCATATCTGTAATTGACGCATACTTTGGTTTCCCTATAGTGGAATATATTGAGCACAAATCCGCAAGTCACGTTATTCAAAAGCTGCGAAAGCGCTTTAATATTAGTGGATATCCGAAAAAATAAAGTGTGAGAATAACTCCTTTAACTCGGATGAATTTGAAAGGTTCATGGATGAATGTAACATGATCGTACAATATTCGAGTTCAAGATATCCGCAGAGCAATGGCTTAGCAGAAAAGGGAGTGGCAATCGCAAAACATATTTTAAAGCGATGTTATAAAAATGGAGAAACGGCCCCGACAAACAATTTCTCGCCGTACAAGCTACGTCGGTCCCATTTTACCCGACACTAGGATAAAATTTAAAAAAAATAATGCACGAGTTTCTAAACGAAAACAAGACGAGACAAAAAAAAAGAAAAAGAAAAATTATTATTGTTGCAAAGTGAATACCTGCACAAAAAGTATGCACGAGTTTCTAAACGAAACGTGACGAGACAAAATCAAATTTTTTATTGTTACACGTGTTCGAAATGCATTGAAATTTCTTAATAACATAAAACAAAAGAACATACAAATCTCACCAAAATTTTGATTATTTATAAATGTATGTGTGTGTTGCTGTTTGATTTATGTAATAAATTTTTTTTATTAATTAGCTGCGCTTCAAAATATTTTCTAAGCGGACGTGTTTAAAAAAGTGTTCAAAAATTAAAGTGTAATTTGTTGTTAAATTGTGGTTAAGTGATTTAAATATTTTTATAGTGTTTCAAACCAAGATCGTTTTTTATAATTTAAGAAAACAATTAAACGTGAGAATAGTTTTGGTTATATTTTTAGATCCCATAAGGAAAATATCGGATATTTCTCCATAGATTTACCTGACACGTGAAAATTATTATTAGCAGTGACCGATTATTTATCGTTATCAGTTTCAATCGTTTGTTGAAAATTTAGGACTACTATAACTGGTTTCTTGTTGGTAAGGATTTAAAATTATATCTAAAGTCGCGTGTTTTCTTTAAAAAAAATAATTATTTAGAAAATAGCTTTTGTAGTGTATTTAGAGCATAGAGAAAATATCGGATAATTTTCCTTTGTTTTACCTGACGCGAAAATTATTATTAACAGTGATCAAATATTTAGTTATGTTTGTCGGGATGTAAAGTTATTATAAATAAAACACATACATACTATTTATTATTTTACTATTTTACAGAATTTCAAACAGTATATTTCTTGCTTGCTAGCCGATCGAGTATCTAACCCATTATCTTGAAGTAATAATTATAGTTTCTCTTTAACAAGTTGTAAGACTTTTTAAATTTAAGTCGCCATCCTTAAATAAAACGGTAAAATATATTTTGAGCATCTATTTGATGCAAGTTTGCTCTAAAAATATTCATGGTCGGGTCAAGCAGGGCCCAAAAAAAGTAAGACATTTATTATTTATTAAAAAATTATTTACATATACTAATACATGTATATATATATTTATTTTTCAGAAGTATCAAAACTGATTTTTGCACATCATTCTCTATTGTTATATTTGATAGAACTCGTGGTCTACTACATGGCAAGGGATGTGCAAATTAGCCATGTACAAATTAAAAAGGTCGTACAGGAATACCTCACAAGATCGGCGGTGAACAAATCCCGTACATAGCAAATTAAACAAATTTTAAATTAATGTCAATATGATATTAAATTGTAACTCACATATAATATTTTACGTAATAAATACCTGAATTAATAATTGAATTAAAATATCTTGTCTAGTTTTGCTCACAATAAACGTTCAAATTTACCGAATATTTTGAAAAATAATCTCGATATTAGTCGTGACAAATTCCTCAATTAAGACCGCTATATATCTCTTCAATATTGACCAATTATTTATTGATGGATTCATCCAGCAAATAACCGAAAAATATGCTAATATAAGGCTTAACATAACACGGGATAAAACACTGTAAATTACCCACATCGGACTTCTTTTTAATATATTACCTGACTAACGTGTTCCAGAAATCAGGTATTTCATGATACCTGAAATCTTATAATAATAATATCCACAATTTCACACTTAAATTAACCTATTTTTGACGGGTATATCTCTTCAATATTGACCAATTATTTGTTGGTGGATTCGTCTAGCAAATAACCGAAACATGCGCTAATATAATGCGTAACACAATAGGGATAAAACACTGTAAAATACCTACATCGGACTTCGTTCAGATATTTTGCCTGACTAAGGTGTTCCGGAAATCAGGTATTTTATGATAAAGTTGACAAACACCGAATCGGTCGTCAGTCCATGTTTAGGTAATTTTTGGACTCAATTATTAAAATTGTTTGTCGGGGGCTCAGTATTTGTATCGAATTTTAGAATATAATACTACGCCTGTGGCAAGTGTGCAGCTTTTTGATGGTCGACTTTTGAAGAAAAAAAGCCGGTATCCAAGGTACTACTGTGTCGAAACCATTTGAATGAAAGTCAGGTTCAACAAAAAATAAAAGAAAATAGATTGAAATAAAAATACTACTTTGATCAGAGCGCAAAAGCATTGCCAGTGTTAAAAATTGATGATCTTGTAATATTTAAAAAAAAGTCATGAATGGAACTACGGTGGTAATCGTAGGTAATGTTGTTGGTAGATCTTATATAGTGAAGGATAGAATCTTCCGCCTCCCAAGCTATGTAATCAGTAATTGGTAATGGTATGATCTGTTTTCTTTCATGTTACTATTATCATTATACAATCCATACTAAAATATGCTCCTCAAATAACAAGTAGGTTTTCTTCCAAAACTATATTTAGAATCCCATTTTCATCCAGCATACCCAATTCCATCATAATCGTTTAAGAATTAGTCGAGTTCCGTCCAAGGTGGCCATATTCCAGAATTTCTTCCAAAAATCATTTAAGAATCTTATTTCCATCCAACATACCCAATCCCATCATAATCGTTTAAGAATTGGGAGTATGGCTTTTGTTTTGCAAAAAGTTGATTTTAAATTGTAAAATTTGCGAACTTGAAATATTAAAACTTGAATTTGTTTTAAAATTATTTGAATTTACTTTACATTTAATTGAAATCGCTTTGAAAAAAACACGAATTTGCTTTGCAAAAAATGAAGTATAAAAAATTATGGTTGAATTGTAAAAAGTTGTGAATGAACTAAAAAAAAATTGAATATCATTTGTAAAATCATGAATTTGAAGTGCACAACAAATAAAAATTAACGGAGAATGAAAGCAACTGAAGAGTAGTGTAGAACGCTGGTATAGTGCATTCACACTTTTTGCTGCCCTATTTCCAAATAGTAGGTAAAAAGATTAACCTAATCGAGTCCAATTATGGATTTTTCAAGGACCCCCATCATGGGTGTTATGTAAGCATTACAAGTGGTTAATTACTCAATTACTCGAGAAGCAAATTTGCCGAGAGTCATTCAATTAAAATTTTAAATTTATTATCTGGAATTTATATTTCCATTTAAACCAATAAAAAATAGTGTTTTCTTATATCCCAGAGTATCATAAAAAAGCGTTGCATTTCGCATGGGGTCTAAATATCTCTTAGTCTTTGAATTAGAGCTGATGAACACCCTAATTTCTAGATGAAACAAAATGTTGTTGTTTTTGAATATTTGTTGAATTTTCTCTAGGTGCCTTCATTGCCTTATGTCATTGTGAATTTATGTTTGTTTGTCGTACTCGTCTACATAATACGTATGCCTGTATTGGCGATCACACATTTTCACATTCTTGTTGTTGTCTCGTAAATAGTTATTTTTATCTTGCGATTTCAATGACCTGCATTTTATTTTTTATCTTCTTGTGTAGAGCGATACAGTGATCATTCGATTGAGACATGATCGTCATAATGGCTTCGAATGAAATAAAATAAAATCGATTGTTCATGCTTTACGTCATATCGTATGTTTGTTATTTTGGAGAGCGTGATATGGCGATAATTATAGAATTTTATTTTATGTATACCGCAATAAAAAATACGATTAGTTTTAAAATGCGATAACATGTTGAGGGAATCCATTTATTATGTACAAAACAAAATTGTTATTGTTTTTTGTCTATTTATTTCCGTTTAAAATTGCAAAAATTAAGAATTGTAGTAGTATCTTGTTTCTATTATCTACCTGGTATGACTGTTTAAATAGCTATTCTTTACTTTCATAGATGCTATCAGTGCACCTGGAATACTACAGGCCGCACTGCTTTAAAAATTTTGCTATATGACGTCAATTTATGTCGTCAGTGCTTTCTTTGGCTATTACAGGCACCACTAAAATTAAAAAGATTGGTTTGATTTTTTTTTGTGTTTAAGCTGATATATTGATTAAACAAAATTGTAAACAAACAAAAAGAAAAATATTTTAGTAATATATTTAAAAATTTAATAAAAAGCTATTCATAAGTATTAATGCCGCAGCCAAACGAATGCAAATATACACCAACATTGGCGAATTTTATATTTGTCGAATATTGGTAAGATGACAAATGACTACTGTCTACCCGATTTGTGAATTTTTTTTTTTTTTGTTCGAATGAGTACCAATTTTGGTACATTTTATTGATATTTATTGTTAGATGTCGCTACTAGTAATTTATCATTATAAACTTTACCAGAAATTCGCCACTATTTTATCATTAAATTTGAGAATTCTTGACACTAACCGTTTAGTAACTTCGCGTAATCGTGTAAAAAATTATTTAAGTAATTATTAAAAACATTTTACTCATGGATATCGAAGATGAGATTGCTATTATAAATGTAGCTCAAATAATATTTTGTTGTGCCCAAATTAAGGCTAGGCAACAAAAAAAGCAAAGGAAAGAAGATGGTGGATGATGTCGCTTAATAAAAGTAGAACCAAGTAAATACTAATAAATACAAACCATTTCTCTAGAAAATTTTGTTAAAATATGAAGTTTTTTGCAGATATATAGTGGTATAAATCTTCCTGCAGATTTACGGCGTGAGCCTTCGGGCAAATTTGAAAACTTTTGCCGGATGTTCTCGACTGATTTCGAAATTTTATTACAAAAAATTGGTCCATTAATTGGTAAAGAAGACACTAACATAAGGAAAGCGATTCCGGTTCAAGATAGATTAGCGGTGACGTTGCGATTTTTAGCAACTGGTGATAGCTACCATAGTCTCTCCTTCCTTTTTAAAATGTCTGATCAAATAATCGCAAAAATTAGTCCTGAGGTGTGTTTGGCATTGAACGAGACTCTGGAGCCGGAAGTTAAGGTGATAAAATTGTATTGTTATAAACAATATTTTTACGTTACATTAAAAACTAGACGTAACTTTTACGTTACGTTAAATAGTGGTTCCGTGTGCTATAATTATAAAACTAGCTTTAGCATGGTGTTATTGGCTTTGGTCGATGCAAACTATAATTTTATATACGCAGATGTAGGATCCACGGGAAGCGTCAGCAATGGTGGGGTTTTCAGAATACCTCATTGTTCAAAAGAATGGAAAAAAGCAGTTATTGTTGCCTAAAAACCGACCGCTTCCCTAAAGAGAAAAACCTGTACTATACGTGTTTGTGTCCGATGACGCTTTTCCGTTAGGCACAAGAATCATGAAACCGTATGGTGGTCTGCATTCTAAAGGAAGCAAACAAAGGACTTTTAATTACCGCCTGTCGAGAGCTCGAAAGAAAGGCGGGAATTGTTTTCTTAATCAATGTCATGTCCTTCGCTAGAAATGGATTTTCGATTCAAATCCTATGATTTACATTTTTTAAGTGAAATGGAGGAATATTCATTAGGAGGATGCACTATTGATGACAGTGATGAAAAGCTGTTATGAATTTGTTTTGATTTGGCAGCAGTAGGTTGATTAACGTCATTTGAAGTTCTGTTGTTAAATGTGAATAATCTTTGTTCTTCACATCAATTTTTAGTTTGAGTCGGAAAATAAGTATAATTAGTATGGGAGGTATTTATCGATAAGGAGTTTTAGGTGTGGAGGGTAGTGATTGCAACCCCGGACCGTTTTACCAATCCCGGGATTACGGGATTGAGCTATTTTAAATCCCGGGATCTCAGGATCCCGGGATTAAAGCTATATACAAATCAACAAACAAAGTATAGGTATTTTAAATTATTCAGTTACCTAAGAAATATTTTAATTCAAAAATTTAAATGAATATTAAAATGAGTATACTACGAAATCCCGGTTTTCAAACTCCCGGTTTTCAAAATCTCAGTTTTCTTTCTTTCTAGTTCTAAAGTCTTGATTTTGAAAAAAATATTTTTTATTAATTCGGGCTGGCCGGACTAATAATATTTTAACATAAAAATAAGATATCTTGCCCAAAAATTTTTGAAATGCAATAATTGTAGGGGCTGACGGCTTCGATCTCTCACGGGCGCGCGAGAGGTCGCTGCGCTACCCCTCAGCCCCCCGCTAAGCCATCCGATGAGCTTTAGATTTCAACTTCGGGGGACGTAGGAGCTGAGATCAGCAAACATGTCCCACTGCATGCCGCGATTATATAGAATTATATAGAAATTGGTTTAGAAATGGCCTAGTTCCATCTCTATTGACCGCTTTATCGAAATATCATTTTAGAATCCCATTTCCATGGCACGTATCGAATTTCAACAAAATCTGTTAAGTAATGGCCAAATTCCATTGCCATTTTCTAGAACTTTATCGCAAACTCGATTTTGAATTTTGTCAAAAAATCATTTAAAGTCCCATTTTCCCTTATGTCAAATTTTAAACATTGAAACCGGGATTTCCTAAAAATCGGTATTTTTTTTTACACAAAACTGGTGAAAACAGTGATTTTGAAAACCGGGATTTATAAAAAAACCGGGATTTTGAAAACCGGAATTTCGTTACACACCCTATTAAAATAAATGTAAAATCATATTAAAAAAATAAAAACATTATTTGCCACAGCTTAGGTTAGACGCGAAATATTAACTTTCACATTATTCTTAAAATAAAACTTTAAAAAACAAATAGCATCGTTCGGCCTCCTTTGTTCCACAGCTTGGAAATTACAATTCCTGCCGCTGAAAAGGCCCGCTCCGATTCTACACTTGTTGGCGGAATTGCAATTAAGTCACACGCGAATAAAGGTTTTAGCTTTATATAAAAATGAAAAGAAAAAACAGTAAACGAGTAGTCTGAATGTTTTCTGGGCCATGTTGTACCATCATTATTTTCGGCAACCTGTTTCACTTCCAAAATTACGCATTTTCTAATGTGTTCTCAGGTTGCTCGAGTAAAACATCACTCTACTTCTGTTCTATGATTTCTAAGACTACTAGATTAATCGAATCTACATATTTATGACCAAATAATTTTTTCGTGATACATTTTTCGAAATGTGGAAAAGAGTAAAACCTCACAATTATATCAACAGTTTGAAATCGCGATATAAATCATATAATTGTTTACACGAAATAGAATGTTGATTGATTCATGAAAATTGAGACATAAACTAAGTCGAAAGTCGAAAAAGTGATGGTACACCATCCCAACCCTGATTAAAGAAAAAATACTCGTATGGTGTCAAATTTGTTAAAAATAACGGTGAACCACAGTTTTATTTAGTAAATATGTATTAGTTTTGTAAATATTTTTTAAAAAGAATATAATATCAGGTTCCTATATAGGAGAATATAAATATGTATAAGGAATAAACTAAAATTGGTAATGGTCAGCGGTCAATTAATCAATTAAAGAGAATTACTAAATTTTATTTATACTTTTATGAAATCCCGGGATTCGATTAAAAAAGGAGGTGTATAGGAATATGGCTTAGCTTGGGATATGTTCAAATTTTGTGAATAAGATGATCGGGCTGTTGAACTATTTTTTAAAGAACTTTTTTCAACTAGTTCACTGTCAGATGATATTATGTTATCGTTTTCTTGAATTTCAGCCTCAAACACCAAATGGTCAATTTTATTGGTAAGAATTTTTCTGGTCTTAATACTCAGTGCCCTTAGCTTAGCTTGGCCGCCAACAACTCGCCGTATAAGGAACATTCATCTAACCGTTATGAGGATCGTTTATTATTTAAATTCTTCAATGTGCTGGGTGCTAATTGCATGTGCTTAGATAAATTGCTATCTAGTTCGGCTTCCCGCCCTCTTGGATTTTTTGATTTAGTAGGTAACTCTACATTTACTTTTAATAAACAATTTGTAATAAGGACACATCATTATTTATCATAATTTACAATATAAAAGTTACCATTCAACGTACTCGATTCATGTTGAAAAATGCTCCCTCACACAGAATTTTCTATAGTAGTATCACTCTAAAAAATGATTGGTAATTTAAATGTTAGACATTAAAAACTAACAGAATATAAGAAATACCATTTATTTATGGCCTTGAAAACCAAACTATTTATTTAAAAGCCTACCTCCGTATTTAAAGTATGGTTGCCATTCCCATACGTTCTAGTTTTTAAAAAATTGTCCATTGCCTTAAACGCAAACCAAGAAGGTTTATATATTTCGTTTGAGCCTGATACGTCGTCATTAATGATTCCTTTTTCTTTTTTAATAAGGCAATTGGCTGATTTAAACTTAACCCCTCTTTCATTTTGTTCCATGCATCATGGACATCCAATCTATTTTTATGTTTTGGAATTTTTAAATCCCATATCTTCGGATATGTTGTATAAATATTTATGAATTCGAGAATTAAATCATTTGACCAATCGTCTTCCATTTTTTAAGAGTGATATAGAGTGATATATTAACGTTTTATTGAAATGTAAATTAAAGATGTATCAAAAGCAAAACAAATCACAACAAATACCCTAGTGACACCGCTCCGTCAAAATCCTAACATTCAAATTTATTACACCATTCGTGTAGACGATTGCCCAATGTGCATACCTATGTTGGTAATTTTGATCTTTTTTGGAAAGTCGCCTATTGCACGAATGTGCACCAATGTTAGAAAAATGTAACCTTGATTTGAATTTGTCATTTGTTTTGTGGCTACACGATTTGTTATTTGGACAAATACGCCAATGTTGGTGTGTAATTGTATTCGTGTGGCTGCGGCATAAGTGGGAACTATAGATAGAATAAAAAATATAACGTAAGAGAGCGAGAGATAGAATTTATATGTATTCGACCATACTCAGAATAACAAAAATAAAAAGAATAACAGAAATTGCTTTTTAATTTCGCTGTCACTTAAAAAGAATAGCCGATCGAAAATTTTCGACCAAGAATAAAAACAACAAAACTCAAACAAATTGTTGTGCGTTGCATGTAATATGTATGTTTATTATTTTATATATGAGAATTTGGAATTAATCGTGAATTTTATCTTTTCTATTTATAAAATATTCATGTACACATATACTAATATGAATATAAAATCAAAAATTATTTTCACTACACTGTAGAATTGTATTTGTCTAAACCTAACCTAAAAAAATAATTTACCGAATTGCGATAATTTAAACCGCATATAAATAATTTTTATAATTTTAAATATATTTGGTGAAAAAAACTCTATGGAGCCATAAGTCATGTTTTAATTTTATGATTTTTATGTTTTGAATGTATAGCCTTGATTAAAACAAACATTTTGAGACACTTAATTTTTTTTTTGGTTGTTGTTGTTGTTGTTAAACATACATGGTGTCAAAATTTGAGAAAAATGATAATCATGGTATTGTATTTATCGCAATAAATGATTGTGAATGGCATTTCCATGCAACAGCTCATGGAAAAGGTCCATGTGATGGAGTAGGAGGTACCATCAAAAGAATGGCATCCAGAGCTAGTCTCACAATGGAATACAGCAGTACAATAACCAATGCAGATGAATTATTTAAATGGGGTAAATCGTTGAAGACAGATTTCAATTTTGGGTTTTGTCCAGACGCAAAACATAAATCCAAGCAAATCAAACTTGCAACTAGGTGTGAAAATTTAAAAACAGTAAAAGGAACTCACGGTTTCCATGCAGTTATTCCAACAGAGGATGGCTATTTGAATTGTAAAAAAATATTCTAATTCTGACGATTATGTTAAATTTAAATTGTAATTTTTAATTTGAATAAGATTTAATGTTAATAAATAAAATAAAATTATCAAAAGAATTTGGGTTTGGAATTTTAAATGTGTATATGCAATTAAATTTGAATAATTTAACAGGATTATCCTTGTTGTAAACAATTTCAAAACACTGAGAAATATCCACTGAAATACAGTTTTTCCATATAAAAATGAAATACTGCTCCGACTAAAACGCATTTTGCAAGAAAACATAAAATAACGGGTTTCTAGTTTTTTGATATGATGTAAAATATTAATTGTCGAATTCTAGAAAAAAAAAGAAAAAAGGGTTTTTCAGAAAATTTAAAAAGAACATTTTGGCAGGAAATTTAGAGAAGAAGGAACTAAACAATATACTATTTTTATATTTTTTTATAAACTCTTATTAACTTACCTTTAAATGAGCCCAAAATCATAATTTTCGGACAATTATTTTTCTTTTTAATGACATATTGTATACAACATCATGATTATCGTTTTTCTCAAAATTTGACACCCTATATCTTTAACAACAACAACAAAAAATTAAAGTACATATTTCAATTTTTTTTTTCAATCAAGGCTACACATTTAAAACATAAAAATCATAAAATTAAAACATGACTTACAAAAATTTGTGATTTCACGTATTTTTCACCATGTATTATAAAGATAAATACAATTTTATGTGTGTATGTTTAGTCAACCAGATTTATTTGTACACATATTTACGATAGTGTAACTTGTAAGCGATTACAAGCAATCAATCTCGTACGTCATCCCCATGCTTTATAAATTTTATTTCAAAATTTTAAATTGTTTATGACTTACGATCATTAACATATTAAAATACACACGATATACAATTTAAATTAAACAATAACACACATTTTATGATATCTTTCAACTAACAGTTCAAAACCTCCGTATCCGAATACTAATGCGACATACGTCGTTTGTTATCTGTATAAATATTTGTGTAATGAAACGCGTGCGTATTGTTTCTTGTTTACTATGCGCATTACAGAAACAAAATCGAATTGACCGTAAATAGAATATGTAATACATATGTAGAAGTGAGACCTTTCAATGACATTCTGCAATTAATATACAGGGTGTTCCAAAATTGGCAGATCAAACAAAACAGGGTGATAGGGAAGCTCATTTCCAACGAAAACAGCCAAGTAAAGTTTTTTCGAATTGTTGATGGTGCAAAAGTTATTCCACTTTTAGTGTTTTTTAGTGAAATCGCATGCGCACCCACCAAAAAATTTATTTAAAAGAAGCCAAGAGTTCTTTTGTCTAACTTTCTTTTTTAATACAATCTAGATTCTAGAAGGATGTGCCTTTTCAATAAAATAATTTTTTTAAGCTGCATTATCTTCTGTCAAATAAAAACTTTGTTTTTGTAAACTTTTTTTGTTTCTCAAATTTTTTTGTTGATGTTAAGTGATGGCAGCGGGAAAAGACTGTACTGCAGAAAGTTGACCCAGTATCAGAAAAATATGCGACACTAATACAGATTTTAAAATGGTACTACACACCAGGGATGATATTGCCGATACTATAGTACTTTTTTCGATACTCTGGCTGTATAAAAAGTACTTAGATACTTTCGTGCCATTTTCAGTACTTTTGAGAAAATTCAAAAATTATCACTCGTAATCCGTTTATGGGACAACTTTTGTGGAAGAACAGAAAAACAAGATACAATCCTTTGGATTTCGTCTAGTACTGGGTCGTCCATCCATCTAGCGTTTGCAATTTCAGCTACCGGTTAGCAGGAAATTAGTATAATGTTTGAAATTTACGAAATGGGTCGCTTTACGCTAGAACAAAATTGGGAAATACTGAAAACTTTCTTTCAAAGTGATGAGTCTTCTACCCAAACAAGGCAATGATCCACAACAATTTATGAAGCGAGTTCATGAAACTGGGTTTTTATTTGATAAACCAACACGTGCACCAACACCGCATGGTGGCAAAGTGGTCAGTATGCTTGCTCCAGCGACCGGAGGTCCCGAGTTCGATTCCCGGTGGTGACAAGGAAAACATTTCACGGCTGGTTTAGGATCAATGAATTAATCACTCATTATCCGAAATGAAAATATGATTATGAAACGTGTATTTACAGTGCGTACAGCCCGGAACATTGAAGCTGTTGCTCAGAATGTGTCTGAGCATCCATCATCATCTACTCGTGTTCAAGAATTGAACATTTCGCGCAGTTCTGTATTGAGAATTTTGCATATAGACGTATAAAGGTACAAAATGCTCAATTAATGCAGAAGCTGAAGTAAAATATCCATCCGCAACATTTTCGGTTCGCTAATTAGGCTGTGGAAAACTTTTAAGAAAATGAGCATTTTTTACCGAAAAACCAGTTTTTCCGACGAAGCTCATTTTTACCTCGGAGGGCTACGTTAACAAGCAAAATTGTTGCCGATGCATCCACAACGAGTCCCTGTTTGGTGTGGATTTTGGACAGGCGGCATCATTGCTCCATTTTTACGAAACGAAAATGACCAAGGAGCCGCCTTTACAGTTAATGGGCAGCGTTACCCAGAATTACAGCCAAATAAAATTGAAAACGTTTTTAATGGATCTCTGAGCAAAGCATTAAAAAGTAGTAAAATCTTAAACTGAAATTTATTTATTTTCAGAAAATTTGCTTCAAGATTAACTGGTTAATTAAGTACTTGTAATGCGTGAGGGTGGGGTGACATTTGCCAAAATGTTCCAATAAAAATGCTTTTTTCATTAAATATTAAGTATTTAAATTCACATTTGAATTGGACCTAAACCCTCGGTATGGTCCAAATATGTGTCTGTACGGTCACCAAATAGGTGATTAAGATTATTCTTGTGGCGACACAGAGCTTCCATTCTAGGTCTGGTGTTACCTACCAAATGTTCACAATTAAGTAAGCGTTTAATTATGTTGGTTCCTAGCGTGGCGAAATTACATAGCAATATCGACAATTTTCTACTTTTCCAGTTAACGCTAAAATTGAATTTATGTTACGTGCGTCAGAATTCTCCGGAAAAGTTTGTCGCACTTTGAAGTGAAATTGGCTGAAATTTCTCCTAATAAACACAGAAGCAAATTTTAATTCAAAGGGGAACATGTTTCGTTCGAAAGGCAAGTTTGATTCGAAACAAAACGTTTTGGTTCGCTTTTCACTCTCTGTCAATGCTCTCAGTCATCGTTATGTTTTTTATTACTCTAAAACGAATACATAAAACAAAATTAGAATTTTTGTAAAAAATAGTAAATGTCAAAAAAATAATAAGCAAAATTTTCCTTATTGGACAAAAATAAATAAATTTAATCATGAGTTTGTATCTCTGCGTCAAAATTTAAAGCGAGATACACATTTTTTTATTGCACAGGGAAGCACAAAACGTGTAAAGGGGTAGATTTATTTCCACGATAGGGGATTTTGGTCTGCCCTCATGTTATCCCAGACGTTCATCCCACGACTAAAAAAAAAAATACACTACAGCACCAGCGTTAAAAAACTCATCCGAGACTCTTTATATTTTATACACATAATAAGTATTTCTTATCCCACGATTTCCCCTCATCCCATACTCCGTTGACTTTCTCATCCCTCACTTCTTATTCTCTAATATTTTGGAGAATAAGTTTGTGTGCTGCACCCTTCTGGCTGTGTCGTGCCCAAGTAATAAACCTCGTAGTTCGTGGGAATCACCACAATTCAAATAAAATGAAAAATAAAAAACTTCTACCACCCAAGGATTTAAAAGGTCCGCAAATTTGCTAATTTAGACAACTTATCGACTCCAATGCCCATGTACGGTGCGAATAAGAGAATCTGTTATTCGTGAGAATTCACAGTATGTAAATTTGACATAGCGACGAAACGTATAGCGGGAAACGTATCGGTTCCGTTGAAAAATAGAGCAATTCTCCGGAAATTAATTAACTTAGATAAGTTCTAGACTCCTATAGCAATCGACCGTGCGAGTATGTAGACCTTCCTATCTACAGAGTCCTCGCTTTGTAAATCTAAGTGAGAGTTATACGATATTCTACGGATTTGAGTAACGAAAAGTTATTCGGTATTGGTGGTTACGTTCTATTGAAACGTCCACCGATCTATAGTTTAAGTATTCTACCAATAGTTTAAGTATTCTGTTGGCCAATTTATGCTGGCCATATGTACCGAAAAATTTAACTTTTCATTATTATATTTCCCGCTGTACCACTTAAACAGGGATTTACGAGCATTTCGACAAATGCCACAAGTTAGTGCTGGTAACCAGGATTATTTAATATATATCCCCATTACCTCATTAGTTGGATAGCAGATTCATAGAGATGAGTAGATCTATAGGTGGGCAGTTTTTATAGATGATCAATATAAGAGACTCGTACTGACAATAACAATTATTCGGACTCTTTAATAGAAGTACCCATCACAGACTAATTTCACGGCTCAACTCGTAGAATATCGTGGACCTGACACTCAAATTTACATAGCGGGAATTCACACGATTAGCGGAGCATCACACTCGTATATATAAAAATCAACAAATCTGTGGATCCTTTAATTCCTTTGGCACATTTGATGGTTAATTCCACGACCAACGAATGTTGATTTATAGAAAATCAACTTTCAAACAAAATACTGCTATGAATAAAAACAAAAAGTAGAATGAGAAATACTTATTATAATTATAAAAGTGAAAAATCTGGGATGAGCTTTTTAACATTTACGCTGCTAGTGGTATTATTTTTAAATCGGAATGAAAGCCGGTGATAACTTCAAGGTGGAGAATATTGAAAGAGAGGAGGAACCAACCAACCAAATCGTTCCATTTGGTAAATAAAGCTCATCTTTATTTTAAGCTTAAATTTCATCTTTATATTTTTTTGTTCCTATTTTTCATCTTTAACTGAAAGTTTTTTGTGTACAAAATAATCAAATATAGTTACGTGAAACTTAATGCATTTCTTTCCACTCCGAAATTCCAGGCTTAGAAATATTAAGTATGCTAATGGTTGAGATTTTTGGCGTGAAGCAACTTGCTTAATTTTAATTCTATCTAATAAAAAGATACAGTTCTATGTCTCAAATAAAATCGAGCATGGGTGCAATTTTAATGCTCTTGTTGAAACTAGTTTACTACTTTTCAAAATAGGTTAAATAAATAGTCTTCTTTCAAAACAAACCATTTTAAACTTTCTGTATATAAAAACTTGATGAGCCTAATTTTATATTGAAATAAAGCAATAGAAATTAAATTACCCACAAATACGAAAGAATTGCATGAATGTTTTATTTCAGCGCATGCAAAATGATATTTTGATGTGCGTCAAAACAGACTGAATTGAATTTGTCTTGAAATTTGCTGTTTTGAAGTCAAGTAGGTAAATGTGTGGAAAGTACTTTCAAATTAGATTCAGTACTATGTTTCTTAAAAATTCAGTACTTTTAATATCATAGCTATATCATCCCTACTACACACCGGGCGATTCACAATAGAATGTTTTTTATCAATTTTTTTCACAATGTAAGTCGTGTTTATTAAAAAACGAACTTAACAAAATTTTGAGTTCTAAAATAGATGCTGTGTCAGAAATAAAACAAAATGAATAAAATAATTTTTTTTTTTATTAATTTGAAATATTATTATACGGACTTCACTCGAATCTTCCGGATTTCCCAGATTTCCACAAGATTTCTCGGATTTCCTTGTTTTCTTCTGGATTTCCCCGGAATTTTCCAGGATATCCCCCGGTTTTCTTGGGTTTCTTCCGGATTTCCTCCGGATTTCCGTCAGATTTCCATGATTTCTCACAGACTGTTCTGGATTTACCCGGATTTCCCGGTTGAAATTCAGTGAAACTTTGGGGGTAATCCAAATCCGGAATAACGAATTAGGGGGATCTCCGGGAAATTCGAGGGAAATCCGTATAATAATGTTTAAACTTAATAAAAAAAAATATTTTATTCGTTTTCTTTGTTGTTGGTTTTGGTTATGTACATATTACAAGTTAGAACTATTTAATATAAAAAATGCGGTAGAGGTTTCGGAACAATACGGAACAAAACAAGAAACAATACCAACTTTGTAATAAATCGGAAACCGCCTCTCTCAAAAAAACGTAAACCGACTCCCATGCCGATAGACATTTCGACGAGGTCAAAAAATACATTTAATCGAGCAATTAACATGCACGAAATGCTGTCGGAACCCGAGAATTCTCAACACAACGAGAACGAAATAGAAGAAGATTCTTCGCCTGAATCCGAGGTATACTCGACAAATTTTCAGGAGGACAAACAGGTAGACACGGAAGATTAAACTATCTACCGTATTTAGTATGTAAAGACATACACAACAACAAATTAATTAAGCTTCTAATAGCTTTTATATTTTATCATTTATCATTCCCAAAAATCTACTAAAACCCAGGAAGTTTCAGTAAAAAATATACTTGGAACACACTTGGTAAATAAAATGTGTAAAATTAATTTGCTAGATTTTAATATTCAACCTTAAAACTATTGCGAACTAGATTTCCACAGGTTTTCTGATGGAATCATTGGTTCAGAACCAATGGCAACATTAAACGCCAAAATTGCCTTCCCAACAAATCACTTGATTTTAAATAATCACAAATTCAAATTTTTACGCTACTTCCCAATGGGCAACCATTATAATCATATTGTCACATTTCAAACGTCGAGTGACGGAGAATGGTTCGTACCCGAATACCAAAAACTCAACGAAGAAATTATTATCCAACCAGGAATGTATAAAGCCGAACAGGGCAAAACGGTAGTAAACATTCTCACGAAGGACCTGAAATTACCAAACGTTTTACCAAAAGTAAAATTAACCATTAACAACTTCGAAACTTTAAAACCTATGCCAACAACTGGAAAAGCTATAATCACTAGGCAGGATATAGAAAAGGTTATTAGAACCGAACACCTAAGCATCCATGAAAAGACTGCATTAATAGACAAGATTTATGAAAATCAAACGGTGCTGCTGCGACAAACACAGAAATTGTCAGCAACAACAATTATAAAGCACCATATACAAACTAAAGACGAAATGCCCGTCTATACAAAAACATATCGTTATCCACATTATTTCAAGAAAGATGCGGAAGATCAAGTACAGGAAATGCTCGAAAGTGGAATTATTCGCCACTCAAGCAGTCCATACTCGGCACCAATTTGGGTTGTTCCTAAGAAAACAGAAGCTTCAGTAACACGTAAGGTCAGGGTAGTCATCGATTATCGTAAACTAATTGAAAAAACGATTGATGATAAATTCCCGATGCCCCAAATTGAAGATCGACCTACATCACAACGTTGGACCTAAAATCTGGCTTCCACCAAATCCCAATGGATGAGAAGTCCCAACAAAAGACCGCCTTCTCAACAGATAAAGGTCATTTCGAGTCAGGCAGAATGCCATTTGGCCTGAAAAACGGCCCAGCCACCTTCCAACGCGGTATTAATCACGTATTACAAGGGTTAAAAGGCAAAATATGTCATATTTTTTTAACTTTTACACAATCTTAGCTCCACTCATATTTAATTCCTTGCCTCAGTTCATTCGAAATACGAAAAAATTATCTGCATTCTTAAAAAGTATTGTAACCTGGCTTCATAATTTTAATATTGCAAAAATTGAATGTTTGTTTAAAGTAATCACGTGATCGTTCTAAACTCACATATCCAGTTTTATTCTTATTTCTTTATCTTTTATTTATTATGATAGAATTATTACAATTTTTAACCATTTTTAAGACTGTATATTTATTTTTTTCTTTGTATATTTTTTGTTGTGTAACTTTTTAATAATAATAAGTTAAACCCCATTATCATGTTATGTCATATATAGTAACTTAACATAAGGAATCATTCGCCTCTAGTTTTTAACTACAGAATGTATCCTATTCATCTCTTCCAATTGGTTTCTTTTTTTTCAACAAATTAAATTTTTCAAATTTTTACATATTGTATTGTAGTTCTTTTATATATACTTGTTAGTTTTTAAAATTAATTATCTAATTTGTCATTAATTATATATGGATCCAAATGGAATTTGATGAAATAAATAATAAATAATAAATAAAAATAATAATAATAAATGTCTATCTGGACGATATCGTAATAATTGGCGAAAACCTAAAGAATCATTTAAGGAACCTAGACACAGTACTCAAACTCGACTTTCGGAGTTCAATCTCAAGATTCAGCTTGATAAGTGTGAATTTCTGAAACGCGCGAAACCGAATTCTTGGGGCATATAATCACCCAAGACGGAGTATTGCCCAATAGGGATAAAATCCAGAAAATTCTAGAATGGCCCCTACCCCGAAACCAGAAAGAAATAAAGCAATTTCTCGGGCTTTCCGAATACTACCGTAGATTTATAAAAGACTACTCTAAAATCGCCATAGGCATGACGAAATATTTAAAAAATTAAACCCCAATGGACCTAAAGGATCCAGAATACATTAAGGCATTTGAGAAACTAAAGAAAACGATAGCCACAGATCAAATACTGATCTACCCAGACTTCAGCAAACCATTTATTTTAACAACGGATGCTTCAGATTTTGCACTATATGGTGTTATCACAAATTCACGATGGTACTGAAAAACCAATAGCGTTCGCGTCCCGGACACTCAATTCAACCGAAACTAAATATGCCACAAACGAGAAGGAGGCATTAACTATAATATGGGCGCTGAAGAAATACCAACCATACTTGTACGGTAATAAGTTCACTTTGATAACCGACCATAAACCTTTAACCTTCATCAAATCTTCGGAGAAAAACTCCAGAATTCTACGATGGACATTAGAGCTGGAAAATTACGATTACGACGTAGTTTATAAAGAAGGCAAAACCAATGTCGTGGTAGATGCTCTGAGCAGAATGCCAACACAGGACGACACTAGGGAAATAAATACAAGTGAGTTCACAGATTCAACAATTCACGTGAATCTGCTGAATCTCCAATAAACAACTCAAATTCCTCAGACGATATGGAAACAATTCATTCAGCGAATACGTCAGCTGATTATTACATTCACTTCTCAGACGGGCCGATTAATTATTACAGAAACCAGCTAATTTTCAAAGTAGCAAATATAGGCGTAATTATTTCGGAAGACATATTCCCAAATTTTAAAAGAATTATCATTTCTAAAAAACGGTTCCAAGTCGACGATATTACGAAATTCTTAAAGGCAATTATGGCCCCTGAGCACGTATACACAACAATTCAAGAATCATTTAAACAACATTTCTGTCAAAGTGGTCATTTCGTTTTCACAACAAAAATAGTCGAGGATGTTACGAACGAAGACAGACAAAACTTAATCATAATCAAAGAACATGAGGGGGCACACAGAGGCACTAACGAAGTGGAGAGTCAACTAAGGCGAGCATTCTTCTTCCCAAGAATGAGATACAAAATCAGAACTCATATTAACGCTTGCAACCTCTGTAACAAGCACAAGCAAACCCTATAGTATCAAAATTTCCCCACGACCAAACACAAAGAAGCCGTTAGAGAGGCTACATATAGACATTTTCATTATAAACCGAAACAACTTTCCATCTATAATAGACTCCTTCTCCAAGCATCTACAAATGATAGCAATTTAAACCAAGAACGTAACAGACGTAACCACTGCTCTTAACAAATATTTCACTCTATTCAGAATACAGAACAGTATTGTATGTGACCACGAAACTACCTTCCAATCCATTCAAATGAAGGAATTTCTAAATAATCTCAATATCAGAGTAGAGTATGCCTCATTTTCAGAATCTAATGGGCAAATTGTAAAAACCCATGCCACAAGTATATTTGAAATATACAATACCAATAAAGATGAACTACCAAACCCAAATACTTCAACTGCCATCGAATTGTCAGTTGCACTGTATAATAATACCGTGCATTCAGCTACCGGCTTCACGCCGAATGAAATTATCTGTAACCAAAACAATTTCATTGATCCCACGCAAATTCAAGCACAGGCAAACGAAATATTTCAGACGGTCAATGACAATTTAACAAAAGCAGCAAATAGAATGCAAAAGCAAAACAATGGTAAAGAAGACCCACCCGACCTTAATGAGGATCAAACAGTATTCCTCAAACCCAACATTAGAACGAAAACTCAACTAAAATTCGAAATGTCGAGTTTAAAACATTCCGTACAAAAAGGAATATAAAACGGAATCAAAATAAAATAAAGATTGAAAAAATGAAATTGAAATTGAAATTGAAATTGAAATTGAAATTGAAATTGAAATTGAAATTGAAATTGAAATTGAAATTGAAATTGAAATTGATATCGATTTTCTATTTAGAGTTTTAGTCTGATGCAGTTTAATTTTAGTTTCAATAGTTTATCTTTTTTATATTTTTATTTTTTATATTTTCATGTTTTATATTTTTATTGTTAAATTTTTATTTGTAATATTCATTTAAATTTTTATTTGTAATATTTATTCAATTTTTTTTTTTTTCATAATTTTTCTTATTAAAGGGTAGATCAATACTGCCGTTAAATCGGTGATGATTACCCTACTCATTTATTTTCTTTTTGTATATTATTATTATTATATGTGACAAAAAATCGTATTGAAAATAAATGATAAGCCTGTGTGCTTTAAATATAAAAAAAAAAAAAAAAAAAAAAAAAAAATTGAAATTGAAATTGAAATTGAATTTGAAATTGAAATTGAATTTGAAATTGAAATTGAAATTGAAATTGAAATTGAAATTGAAATTGAAATTGAAATTGAAATTGAAATTGAAATTGAAATTGAAATTGAAATTGAAATTGAAATTGAAATTGAAATTGAAATTGAAATTGAAATTGAAATTGAATTTGAAATTGAAATTGAAATTGAAATTGAAATTGAAATTGAAATTGAAATTGAAATTGAAATTGAAATTGAAATTGAAATTGAAATTGAAATTGAAATTGAAATTGAAATTGAAATTGAAATTGAAATTGAAATTGAAATTGAAATTGAAATTGAAATTGAAATTGAAATTGAAATTGAAATTGAAATTGAAATTGAAATTGAAATTGAAATTGAAATTGAAATTGAAATTGAAATTGAAATTGAAATTGAAATTGAAATTGAAATTGAAATTGAAATTGAAATTGAAATTGAAATTGAAATTGAAATTGAAATTGAAATTGAAATTGAAATTGAAATTGAAATTGAAATTGAAATTGAAATTGAAATTGAAATTGAAATTGAAATTGAAATTGAAATTGAAATTGAAATTGAAATTGAAATTGAAATTGAAATTGAAATTGAAATTGAAATTGAAATTGAAATTGAAATTGAAATTGAAATTGAAATTAAAATTGAAATTGAAATTGAAATTGAAATTGAAATTGAAATTGAAATTGAAATTGAAATTGAAATTGAAATTGAAATTGAAATTGAAATTGAGATTGAAGCTGAAATTAAAATTGAAATGAAATTGAAAGAAAACATAATTAATTAAAATCAGATTTTATTTATCATTTCAGGCAAATTTTAATAAAATAACTAAATCTATATATATAAAACAAAGTCGGGTTAGTTACACCATTTATAACTGAAGAACGGCTGGACCGATTTTTATGATCTTTCTTTTGTTGGATTTGACTCCGTTCCGAATAGCATAATAACTATTAAAACATTGGAAAAATTCACCAAAAAAAAAGTTATCAAGAAAATTCATTTTCTCATATATTTAGTACATTTTGTTTTTTTTATTTTGTTCGTCTCAATACAGTGGTGGTTTAGGAAAAAAGAAAAGTCGGAAAAACTCAAAAGGGATGTCCCAAAAATCTAATAAAAAAACCTTTTTTTATATGAATTTTGTAGGTGTAGTTTGTATGTGACGAGTGGTGCAGTGGTTAAAGCTTCGGCGCTTGGACTGCAAGGTACTGGATACGAATCCGACTGGAGGCTGCATGCACATTTACCATTTTATTTTTTATCCATTTTTTTTTTTATTTCATCTACTTATCTATTTATATAGATAAAATCTTCGTCCGAGTTACGATTTCAGTGCGAATAGTAGATTTTGACAGCTCCAAAAAAAATTTTTTTCCTTTGCGATTTTAATATTAAATTTAATTTATTTTTGGTTTTGGTTATTTCATATTAGTTAAGTGGTTTGTGGTTTAGCATATAATATTAAAATAAGTGGTGGAATTTAGTGAAATAAGAGGTTGTGTGGTGAATAGTACGTAATTTTTTTAGTGGTACAGAGTGTCCCAACACCGGACACCAGTTTTTTTTGGTTTTTTTAATTTTTTTTTTATTCTGCGGAATTCTATTTTCGATCGGGATTTTTAAACGGTAAGTTCCCTTCGAAGATGTTCACTTTGTGAGGTTATCACATTTGTGATTGTGCGCACATCGATAATTGATTATGTAGTTTTGGATTGTGTGATTAATTTTCCAGTATTATTTACAATGCCGCGAGCCAGAAGATCTAATCTTTCACCACGAAGCCGTAATGCAATTAGACTTCGGACTATTGCGAATCAATCCACTGCAGTTGAACAAGAAATCACACGAGAAGTGCGCCGCGTTAGTATGGCCCGACTTCGCGCTTCACAAAGACAAGCACAAAGAGAGGCAGTACGTCAAATGGCTCAGTTGACAATGAGAAATCGTCGAGCTTATCGCACAGATCAAGAACGAGATAATTTTCGACGCGCAAGAAGAAATCCTTCAAGTGTTGATTTGAATCGAATAGCGTTTCAATACGATTGCACAATTGACTACAACTCGCATCCTTTCGTTCGAATTGGCCCAATGGAGTTTGTGTGCGACCATTGCGGTGCATTGAAGTTCGCTGGAGAAACGCCTGGATTGTGCTGTCTCAGTGGCAAGGTGAGATTGCCATTATTGCCTGCACCACCTGAACTGTTGCGTTCATTGCTTCGTGGCGAGACACCAGAATCACGACATTTTCTATCCAACACTCAAAGATACAACGGATGTTTCCAAATGACTTCATTTGGAGCAGACATTATCGAAGAACGCGGATTCAATCCAACATTTAAGGTCATTTCTGCTCGAGAGAGTAAACATTCATTTTCTTTTGGTGATCAAAAATCTATAATTCTGACTTCGTCTTCGACTTTACAGATTCAAGGCCAAATTCACCACCGAATTGGGTCATTGCAACCGATTGAAGATGGACAGCATAAATTCATCCAAATATACTTTATGGGCAATATGGAGGATCAACTTGATCGGCGCCAAACGATCAATACAGCAATGAAAAGGATAGTTCTGAAAGATTTGCAGCAACTACTCCATGAACATCATGCATTGGTTCGATTGTTTAAATCTGCGTTGGATCGCATGCCAAGTGACGACTGCAAAGTCGTGATCAGAGCAGATAAACGACCCGCTGGAACACACGAACGCCAATTTAATGCTCCAACAATAGATGAAGTCGCAATTGTGATTGTTGGTGAAAGCGTGGAACCGCGCGATATTGTGCTTACACGTCGCGACACTGGACAACTGCAACGAATAAATGAAACACACCGTTCATACGATACATTGCAATACCCGCTGATGTTTTGGCAAGGAGACGATGGATATCACTTCAATATCAACATGATAAATCCATTGAGCGGTGAGTACTGATATCATAATTTAGATTATGACACTAATTTTACTGATTTCATTTCAGGTGAGGAAACTAACAAGAAGGTTAACTCGATGAATTATTATGCATATCGTTTGATGATTCGTCAAAATGCTGACAACTATTTGCTGCGATTTCGTCGTTTGCTTCAGCAATATTGCGCCAACATGTACGTCAAAATCGTAACGGAGCGCCTCATTTTCATTCGGTTGAACCAAGCTAAACTGCGTTCGGAGGAGTATATCCATTTACGCGATGCAATCAGCACCGAAGGAGATGCAGCTAATGTTGGTCGATTGACTATTCTACCGGCGACGTACATTGGCAGCCCGCGTCATATGCATGAATATGCGCAAGATGCAATGACATATGTTCGTCATTACGGTTGTCCAGATTTATTCATCACTTTTACTTGCAATCCGAAATGGATAGAGATTGTTCAACTGTTGCTACCCGGGCAAATAACAAGTGATCGGCACGACATCATCGCACGTGTCTTCAAACAAAAAATCCGGTCGCTGAAGAACTACATTGTTAGGCATTGCGTCTTTGGGGATACTCGATGTTGGATGTATTCAATTGAATGGCAGAAACGAGGCTTGCCGCATGCTCACATTCTTATTTGGTTAGCCGAAAAAATTCGACCAGACCAAATAGATGACATCATATGTGCCGAGATTCCTGATCCCGAAACCGATCCAGACCTGCATGATGTTGTAATTACGAACATGGTTCACGGTCCGTGTGGCTCCTTCAGTCCCCAATCACCGTGCATGGTCGACAACAAGTGTTCCAAGCGTTATCCACGAAATTTAACCGCAGAGACTATCACTGGCAATGATGGTTATACACTGTACCGGCGTCGATCAGCCGATGATAACGGTAGAACTATTACAACGATAGTGAGAGGAAATGAGTTCGTGGTCGACAACACTTGGATTGTTCCATATTCGCCACTTCTTTCCAAAACATTGAAGGCGCATTGCAACGTGGAGTACTGCAATTCAGTGAAGTCCATAAAATACATTTGTAAATATGTCACGAAAGGTAGCGATATGGCAGTTTTTGGTGTTCAAAATCCCAATACAAACGATGAAATCACGCATTATCAAGTTGGTCGATATGTGAGCTGCAATGAGGCGATTTGGCGTATATTCTCATTCCCTATTCATGAACGTCATCCCACTGTTGTACATTTGGCGGTGCATCTGGAGAATGGTCAACGAGTTTATTTCAACACATCGAATGTTGCTCAACGTGCTGAGACACCTCCAGCAACAACATTGACCAGTTTCTTTTCGATTTGTCAAAGTGATCCGTTTGCACGAACATTGCTCTACTCTGAGATGCCACGTTATTACACTTGGAACGCCTCATCAAAAATATTTCAACGTCGGACGCAAGGCGATGAGGTTCCTGATCATCCAAATGTGCGTTCTACTGATGCTCTTGGTCGCATTTACACAGTTAATCCGAAGAATGACGAATGCTTCTACTTGCGGTTGTTGCTGGTGAATATTCGTGGGCCGACATCATTTGAATCACTTCGAACTGTCAATGGTGTAGTGTGCCCAACATTTCGTGCTGCATGTCAACAGCTCAACTTGCTTGAAAACGATACTCATTGGGACATGACAATCGCTGAATCAATTATTTCTGCCTCCAAACCAGATACGCACATTATTTGCTATCATTATTTCGACATGCTTCCCATCAAATCCACGTGAACTATGGAGCAAGTACAAGAATGACATGTCAGAAGATATTCTACAACGAATTCGTGTCAGTTTCGGAAATCCCGATCTCGAGGTGAATGAGGATATACATAACCAGGCTTTGCTTTTGATCGAAGACATGTGTTTTCGCATGTGCGGCAGTTTGTTAGTCAAATTAGGAATGCCAACGCCATGTCGTGGAATGAACGACGCTTTCAATCGAGAATTGGAACGTGAACATGAATAAGATCGAGATGCATTGAACCAATCAGTTCGAACCAATGTACCACTGTTGAACCTCCAACAGAAAGGAGTGTACGATACGTTAATGAAAGCAATTCATGATGGAAATGGTGGATTATTTTTCCTCGATGCGCCCGGTGGAACTGGGAAGACATTCCTCATGTCATTGATGTTGGCCACTGTTCGTGCGAGATCCGATATTGCTGTAGCAGTTGCTTCTTCTGGGATAGCGGCCACATTGCTAGAAGGATGCCGAACAGCTCATTCAGCGTTGAAATTACCGTTAAACCTTCAATCGGCTGAAAACCCGACATGCAACATTGCAAAACACTCAGCAATGCCGAAAGTTTTGGTAGCAAGTAAAATCATCATCTGGGATGAATGTACAATGGCGCACAAACGCGCATTGGAAGCACTCGATAGAACTATGAAAGATCTACGCAATGACTCAAGATGTTTTGGAGGCGCAATGATTCTACTTTCTGGCGATTTCCGTCAAACAATACCAGTCATTCCAAGATCGACCGCTGCTGATGAAATAAACGCTTGCCTCAAATCATCGACTCTGTGGTGTTATGTGAAGAAACTTCAGCTGACGACAAACATCTGAGTTGCATTGTTAAACGATCCATCTGCCAAAGAATTCTCCAAGCAATTGCTGACTATCGGTAATGGCCGTGTTCCGGTCGACAAATCGAACGGATTGATTGCGTTCCCTCAGAACTTTTGCATTTTTGTCTCAACGAAGGACGAGCTCATCAACAAAGTGTTCCCGAACATCATTACTAACCACAAAAATCACAATTGGGTGAGTGAACGAGTAATTCTTGCGGCAAAGAACAAAGATGTGGATCACTTAAATTTTACAATTCAAAATCTAATCGTCGGTCCACTTCATTCCTTCAAATCTATTGACTGTGTGACAAACGAAGACGAAGCAACCAACTATCCAACTGAATTTTTAAACTCATTGGATCTACCTGGCTTGCCACCGCACAATTTACAACTAAAAGTTGGCTCGATAATCATCATGCTACGAAACCTGAATCAACCAAAACTATGTAACGGAACGCGTTTGGTGGTGAGAAAACTCATGGGCAATGTAATTCACGTGACGATACTCCAAGGGAAGTTCAAAGGTGAGGAAGTTCTCATTCCGAGAATTCTGATGATCCCAACCGATATGCCATTCGAGTTTAAACGAATTCAATTTCCGATTAGTCTTGCATTCGCCATGACGATCAACAAATCACAAGGCTCATCCTTGAGTGTTTGTGGCCTGAATCTAGAAAATGAATGTTTTTCTCACGGCCAATTGTACGTAGCATGTTCACGTGTCGGCAAACCATCCGCTTTATTCGTTCTCGCACCTAACAATAAAACAAAAAATGTCGTATATCACAAGGTGCTACAATGAAGGGACTCGACTCCATTGCAACTCACCCAGCAAATAGTTTAAAAGAAAGTGTGCAATAATGCTACGCGAACCATTTCTATTCAATTCAATAAAACGAAAGCCTTGCTGCCACGTGAATTACATTCATTTCAATGTAATTATTTTAATAATTAAAACAAACGGTTGTAAAATTCAAATAGGCAATATAAAAATAGTACACCCAATCAATTTACTTAACTTACAGAATACAGTATACCACAATCTACAACAAATAAAACCCGCACGACGTTATAGTCAAAAACGTTGGGATGCACTCGATTCCGCATGGAAGTGGCTGGCAGACCGTCCAGATGCAATAGATCTACGAATGCTGGAAAGCAAAATGAACGAGCTAACGAACGAAAATAATCAGCAAGTACAGATAAACACTCGGATTGATGAAAGAATAAGATTGATCACAGATACGATCAATAAAGCGGTGACGAACACTAACGCAGCTAATAAAATAATACTCAGTGAGATAGAGTTGATGACAGGTATCATCAACATAGACACTATAAACAATATATCAGAGGACATCCAAGATGCTATCGTTAGAACAAAAATTGGATTAGCAAACAACAAAGTGCTTTCGCTAAAAGAACTAATGGCGATAACAGATCTAATGATAAACCAAGGAGTCAATATAAGTATACCAGAAGAAGCACTCCAATACGTAGTACCGAAAATTGCCGTAAATGAAGAAATGCTCCTGTTTGTTCTGGAAGTACCAAAGCTGGAAGAAGAAATATCAGCATCAACAACGATCATACCGTTAACAGTCAAAGATACAATAATAAGAGGGTACCCACAACATATCATAATGACGAAACAAAAACTATTTACAATGTTAAACAAACGCTAACAGTCTCGTACAAAAATATGGAGAAATAAAAGGATTCGACGACGCATGTATGAAACCTCTGATAATGGGTACGAAAAGTACTTGCAACGTAACAGCAAAATCAGACACAACAGTACGCTATATTACAGAGGACAAATTTTATTATCGGATTGTGGACCGAATAACAGGACACTAACGGGAAACTTCCTAATAAACTTTTGGAACTGCACGTTGGTAATTAAGAACAAAAGTTTCAGTCTCTCGAAATTAACAGCGAGGCGGAAAAATTCAGGGAGCGCTACATAATCTTGAGATAGCACGGAGATTGGTTAAAACTTTGGAACACATTTTCAAGTTCGGACTTTCTAGCCAGTTCGTAGCCTGGTTCAAATCTTATTTGAGTAATCGAATCCAATATATTGAAATAGGAGATAAAACGTCAAATAGAATACTCTGGTGTACCACAAGGCTCTCACGTTGGCCCATGGATTTTCACAATCTTCATAAATGATATAACCGAAGTGATAAAGCATTCCAATATCCTGATGTTCGCAGATGACCTCAAAATCTATAAAGCAATCGATGCCAGTAAACTACAGGAAGATATTGACAACCTAGCGTTATGGTGCGAGTTTAATTCTCTGAGTCTCAATATTGGAAAGTGTAAATCTCTATCATTTCACCGAAAAACCAACCCTGTTGCACCGCTCGCGCGAACTCCATGTTTTGTCAAACGTTGGACGGGTGATAATTTTGATGTGGAAACAATTAAGATCCTGTATTGTGCCTACGTTCGATCCCAGCTGGAATATGCTGTAAATGTGTGGTGTCCGTTCTACGAAGCTCATATCCAGAGTATTGAGAAAATTCAAAAGAAGTTTATACGCTACTTGACCTGAAAAGACGGATGGGTCTATGACCATGATCTACCATACCACGTAAACATACAGCGGCAACCACCATATTTAACCGGATGCAAGTCATACAACTTGACAACACTTGTAAATACACGCGAATTGCTAAAAGTACATTTATTGATAATCTTCTACCAGGTCTAATCGACGCATCGGATGTGCTAAAGTAAATTAAAATAAAGGTTCGTGGTAGACTACTAAAAGATCCTGGCTTCCTCCACTTAGATAGACACAGAACCAACTATGGCGATAATGACCAGTGAAGATGATGTGTTGATGAAAGTTTCAATAGAATTAACTATTTATTTGATTTTTGTTTCACAAAAGATAATTTTAAAAGTAGATTAAGGCAATTTTATGCCTCTCAGTGATTTTTTTTTTCTTGTTACTTTATAGAATACATTATTTTATATTACAAATTTTCAAATTCAATGCGGATTTATTTTATTTTATATTCTTAAATTAATATGTTTCAAGTCAAATTGGTTGACTTTTTTCAATATAAATAAATAAATAAATATTAAGGTGGACATAGATGTAATAGAACAACAAAATTTACAAAACAGGAAGCTGATAACACACATGACCTTACAACAGGAGAATCAACAATATTGGATATGGTCCCTATCAGGTGGTGTATCTACCTCATCACTGGGGTTAATACTCGTAACAGTATAAGCGTACATCAAGGTTCGCCACACTATCACAAGAGTTAGAGTGTTCCATCAAAGAAGATACGAGATTCTCAAATCTAGTAACAAAATTAGGGATCAAAATTAAGGACGAGGACGCCCTTTCCACACCCCCCACGGAGTTATAGTTACATAAATTACTACACCAAAGAAATAACTCAAGGCTACAATGTTCTCACGAGGTGTCGCACATTGCCCCCATCATTGCAACCGGAGCCCGCTCGCATTTACAAGAGATATATGTAGACGCACAAGCATTGTCATATTTCTTGATAAGCACTTTGTACGTTGGAAACAACATAATTATAATTATCCTTAGCTAGCATTTTTTGTTTAGAACGTTAAAGTTTTTATATTAAGTTTTGAGTTTTAAGATCTAACTCAAAGTTGTTACAAGTCAAATAAAATTGTTAAATAAATTTCGAAAATAAATTTTTTTTTAAGTTTTATTTGAGAGAAATACAGTAAAACCTGGTTATAACGAAACTCTCGGGACCGCAAAATTTATTCATTATAGCCAGTGTTTTTTATAAAGAGGGTTCGTTATAAAAAGTCAGATATTTTATTGTTCGTTATAAGGAAGAATTATTTGAACCATTATTATAAAGTTTTGTTTTATTTGAACAATATTATATTTCAACAGTAAAACATTAATTCAAGTTAACGCGCATCCCCAATAGAAAACTAATGACTTTTGCCTTAGAGAAAAGTATGCAAAAAATTTTGTTCGTTGGGTTGGTGTTTTCCTTATGAAAAGAGTAAAAGGCAAAAGTCATTAGGAAAATTTTTGTAAATCGGTAATTTGTTTGTTTAAAAATTGCACGTCGTATTTGATCCAGTTTTCTTTCAATATTATTAACAAATTGAAGTTCAATTTGACAATCTGGATTGCAACTTCAGACAAGTTCTTTCCAAAAATCAAAAACAAACACGATACGCGATTGATTTTTTTTTATAATAAATCTGTGAAAAATCGACATTCGATTTTGAAAAAATTAATATTGACAGCTTATTGTCAACAAATTATCAAAACAATTTTTTGTCAACACAATTATTTTAACACAGTGAAAACGAAACAATTATTTTAATGCAAAAATAAAATTATTTCGTATGTCAAATTCTCACGGCCAACTAATCAAAAAGTTATAATGTTTATGTTTATATTTTTTTAAGTGTTTATGTTTATATTTTTGACGTTAACATATTTATGTGTTTGTAAACGTCAAGAAGAATCTAATGAAACGTTGAGATTTTTCCAAATTGATTGCGATATAAACAAAATCAATTTGTTTACTTGGAAAGAACGTACCACGGTATTTCGATCAAAATTTTTTGATCTCAAATCCATTTTTTTGATTTATAAATCAATTTTTTTTTTTGGAAAAAAATTGCTATAAGATTAAATGTTTATCTATGTCTCTCATCGAGGGCACTACCATTGCATTGTCGCTATCGTCATCAACATTTTCATCCGAATTAGTTTCCATCGACCTTAAAATCACTTCATCGCTATCGTCTGTAACGATAACATTTTCATCTACAGTCAAATATTCGGGCAAATCGACATTTTCATTTAGTGTTTGCATTAATGAATTTTGCCAATATAGTTCATCTATTTCAAGGCAAACACTGTTGAAGTTTTCTTCAATGCTTGTAGACGTTTCGTCAACGCTACTCCAAGGATTTTTAAAGCAGCTAGAAATAGTGTTTGACTGTACTAAATCCTATGCAAAGTTTATCATCACACAGCCATCGAATACACAAAAATGAGGCAGGATACTGTTGTTATCGAGACTCTATGTGACTTTTTTGATCAAAAGTTTTCTGTAAAAAACTATAAAGTTTTCTATAATACTCTGAGGGTTCATCGGTTGTATTAAACTTGTAGAAATTGGAGATAAGCACTTAACTGTTATAAATTGTAAACCTTCAACTTCCAAATGCGACGGACAATTATCCACTATCAACAAAATTTTGCGTTTTTGGGCAAAGAATGGCTTATCAATATGACGAAGATAAAATTCCCACTCCTGGAAAGTCATCCAAGCTTTCAAATTTGATTTAGATAAAATCGGTAGAGTGCGAATATTTTTGATATATCTTGGGTTTTTATATTTACCAATAACTAGTACCGGTAGCTTATCCTCTCCAGTAATATTTGCCCCTAAGAACACAGTAAGTCGATCTTTGCTCCGTTTACCTCTAAAACAAGGATCGTTTTTAAAAGCCATGGTTTTATCCGGTATCAATTTATAATATTAGAACATAACATTTGTATTGTTTTTAAGTTATAAATATTTGAAGGGTAATCCATATTTATTATGTAATGTAATACAAAAACGCTTAATAAATTACAAAACAAAAATTTAAAACACTCGAGTAAAGGAGACGAGACAAAATACATAAACGAACAAGTTCGTTCGTTATAACCAATACAAAATACAAGTGTTTTATTAATTTGAATAGAAATGTTGTTTATTATATCGTTATAACGAGGTTCGTTATATTGAGGGTAATTTTTATTATGTTATATAGAAAAAAAAAATGGGACCGAGAGAATTGAGCGTTATAAAGAGGTTTTCGTTATATCCGAGGATTTTATAACCAGGTTTTACTGTATATATATATATATATATATATATATATATATATATATATATATATATATATATATATATATATATATATATATAGGATTATTATTAAATTTAAACAAGTGAAACGCTCGACTCAACTATTTAATATTAACATTTATTGGCAAAACATTTTTAGTATTAATAAATATTACACGAAGATCATCTGCGCACAACTGACTGTATTAATTCATTTTCTCGGCGACCACCATTTCTTCTTGTTTTTATATACATTACATGTTTCGTGTGCTTTTTCGTTGTGTGTGTACTTGAACGTTACATTATATTCTTTAATACAGTTTGCCATGCATAGTTGCGTTCACAACTAGCTAGATTCATCTGCTTTCTCAGTCCCACTTATATATATATATATATATATATATATATATATATATATATATATATATATATATATATATATATATATATATGCGATACTCAAAATTGTTTTCATTGAAAGCTTTGTTTTGTGTAGGAAAAGTACCGCTATTTTCAAAACAAAGAGAGTGCATCATTTAAGCTGTGACATGTTTTTACGTGAATATTTTGTTTTTTGTTACTTTTTTGTTATAAATTAAAGTTTTATATTTGTTTTGTTTTATGAAATTAACAATTAATACTGAAGCTTAAAAAAAATGTAAATTAAAAGTAGATAGTTATAATTGTTTTTTGGATATTTACTTTAAAAAAAATAAAAATTGCTTGCATCATTTTGGCTGTGACTCACTGTATATATAAGTCAACATAAAGTATAAATATGCTTAGTTGCAATTCCCACACGTGGAGCAACTATAAAGAATGTATAAAGATACGTAGTTGCATTTCCCTCAATTGGAAAGAAATACGAACCACCTAAAGTAAATGAGTTCGCAAGATAACACTAATTCCAACTTTTAGTTAAATAAGCATTTTTGAAGTAGCATAATTATTATTAATGGAAAATAATTTTAAGTAAATTGTAAATTGGTTTTGTAAGAATAAAGATATGTAAAAGATTAAAAAGTTAAATAAATAATTTTTTTTTATAACTTATGAACCTACCGACTCGTAATTGGCGCAGCCTTTCGGTTAAGTAAAGTTAAAGTGAAGTGAAAACAGTGCAGGAATTAAAACCTAAAAATTAATTCCAAAGTGAAACCGGTACTAACGCAAAAAAAAAGTGTAGAATATTTTTTTTTTGTTTTGTGACATCTGCAGCTGAAGGTTATACCGCTGCAAGGACTTGAGGTTCCGCCGCACTTCACCACAACCGAGCTTAGAACCTACGACACGACTCAAATATAACCAACAATACAACGCATACTACCAGATAGACGCGGCCTGTGTTTTGGATATAAGGTAAGATTTTTTTTATTACATTTATATTTAATTGTTACCTATTACGGCAATCGCACTACCTGATAGACGAGCTGTCGTTCTGTATACTACCAGATAGGTACAGAGAATAAGAAAATAAAAAATAATATAATACAAAGTTATAGTGCATGTGCATGAATAAAAATCTTAATAGAATTCAGTGAAATATCAGAAAAAAGTGAAAGAAAGTTCATCCACAAATATGTCTATCGAACAGGTAGCAATGTAATCACGCAAAGTAATCAAGATGTACGTTTAACCTATGTATTCGAGGAAATAGAGTCTAAGTCACTTGAACAAACAGGGACGCCTGTTGAAAACAGAACTGTTTCAGCAGTCGATCTATTTCGAATCCCGGATCCGATCAAATCGATTCCAAATTTTGACGGCAATCGTAAACAGCTATCTGCATGGTTAAAAACGGCAGAACCCACACTTTTAATATTTCAACCGCTAGTAACCGAACAATAGTTCGGAATCTATATACAAGCCGTTGCAAATAAAATTGAAGGCAGGGCATAGGATATTTTGTGCCTAGCCGGAAATCCACAGACATTCTGCAAAATAAAAGAAACTTTTGACGCTATGACAGTTTATAGCTATTTTAATAAAATAAAAGCGATTAACGCATTCATAGAAGAAGACGCGCTAGCTGCGTTTATTTCGGGCCTAAGAAAACCCTATTTCGGATATGCACAAGCAGCAAAGCCGAAATGCATAGAAGAGGCCTACGCATTTTTGTGCAAATTTAGTAGTAACGAGCTTATTTCTAACAACGCTCGGCAACCTCTAACAAATGGTGACCAATCAAAATCAAATTTTAATAATATCAATCAATCGAAAGATATGGTGCCTATTCAAAGAAATAAGGAGTTTAAAAAACAGACTTATTCGGTGCGTGAATTACCAGTCACTCCAATGGACGTGGATCTATCTATGAGATCTGGTGAACAGCAACGGTGAACAGCAAAGATGAACATTCGCAAGAACATTCAAATATTGAACACCCACAATTAGAAGAAGACCATAATCTAGAAAATTTTCAAGAAGATCTAGAGTCAGATACGGAAGATTAAATTATCTCCCATATCTGAAGTGTTACAATGACAAACTAAAACGCATCGTAACACTTCTTATCGACACTGGTGCAAACAAAAATATAATTAGGCCAGATGTCGTACAAAGAAACTCAATTAACATTATCAGTGATCAAATCAACGAAAAAACCATAATAAAAAACGTATTAGGGTCACACGAAATTAATGAAATATTCAAAATTAACTTAATAGGGAAGGACTTACCAATACAAACGTATTACGTAATGAACTTCCACATCTTTTTTTATGATATTTTAGGTTCGGAATTCATGGCGAAAACGAACACAAAAATTGACTACAAAACAAATTGTTTTCTTTTAAATTTTACCGGTACTATCCTGAAGAAAATTTCTATAACTACACTGTAACAATGAGGACGACAGAAAATGGCGATTGGTTTGTTCCAGATTTCGGCGAATTAAATAAAGAAATTACCATACAACCAGGGTTATATACAGCCAATAATTTCAAAACAACAATAAATATACTTACAAATAGACCTGAGCAACCAGGAAAACTCCCTAAATTAAAAATCAGAGTAAATAATTTTGAAGCATTCAAACCTATTCCCAAATCAAAAAACGAAAAAATTGATAGAAAAACTATCCAAAACCTAATCAGAACAGAACATTTGAGCAGAAACGAAAGAGATGCACTTATAGAAACCATCTTGCAAAACCAAGAAATTCTGTTAAAACAAGAAGTTATCCTCGACGACAAATATCAAACATAAAATAATAACAACAGTTAACAACCAACAGTTTACACCAAAACATACTGGTATCCTCATCATCACAAAACCGATGTAGAGGAACAAATACTAGAAATGTTAAGTAGTGGTATAATTTAACACTCTAATAGCTCGTACTCATCACCAATTTGGGTAGTCCCAAAGAAACTGGATGCGTCAGGAAAACGCAAAGTCAGAGTGGTGATTGATTACAGAAAGTTGAATGAGAAATCTATAAACGACAAATTCCCGATACCACAGATCGAGAAAATATTAGATAATTTGGGCTAGTCGGTATACTTCTCAACATTAGACTTAAAGTTTAGATTCCACCAAATCCTAATGGACGAACAGTCTAAAGAGAAAACGGCTTTTTTCAACCAAACAGGGACATTACGAATTCGCGCGAATGCTCTTCGATTTGAAGAATGGACCTGCCATATTCATAGACATAGTCGTGGTTGGAAAAAACTTAACAAACCACCTCGAGAATTTCGGAAAAGTACTAAAAATAATATCAGAATTTAATCTGAAAATCCAATTAGACAAGTGCGAGTTTTTGAAGGGGGAGACGGAGTTTTGGACCATGCAATCACCCAAAATGGAGTGAAACCCAATCCCGATAAGATTCAACAAATAATGATTGGCCATTACCAAAGACTATAAAAGATATAAAACAGTTTCTCGGATTGTCCAGTTATTACCGATTGATCAAGGACTATTCAAAAATTGCAAGAAATATGACGAAATTTAAAAAAAAAATATTCCTATCGATATCAACGACCCGAACTATATAAAATCATTCAAGACACTCAAAAATATTATTTCGACAGATCAAATTCTAGCATACCCGGATTTCAGTAAACAATTTATACTGACAACAGACGCATCAGATTTCGCTCTGGATGCAGTCTTATCTCAAGTTCAGAATGGCTTCGAAAGGTCAATTGCATTAGGTTCACGAACCTTAAACTCAACGGAATCTAGATACGCTACTAATGAAAAAGAGGCACTAGCGATTATTTGGGGGTAAAAAAATACCAGCCCTACCTGTACGATAATAAATTTACGCTAATTACAGACCAAAAGCCCCTAATTTTATAAAACAAAATTATGGAAAATTATGACTATAATGTCATCTATAAGGAAGGTAAAGCCAACGTCGTACTTCAAGAGAAATAAATCTAAATGAACAAAGGGATAACACTTCACGTGAATCTGAAAGAATTGAGGTAGACAGGTCAGAGAGCGATAACGATTTAGAAACAACTCATTCAGCAGAAACCTCGGACGATTATTTCATTCATTTTTCAGAGAGACCTCTGAATTACTACAGAAATCAAATTATATTCAAAATATTCCGGATAGAAACGAAAATTTCGGAAGATATATTTCAAAATTTTAGAATAATCATTATATCCCATTTGAGAAAGAAGAAATAGTCAAATACATAAAAGATTTCCATAATAGCAAGCAATCAGCAATCTTAGCGCCAGAACCACTATACCAAACGATTCAGGAAGCATTTAGAGAAAACTTCTCGCAGAAAGGACATTTCGTCTTTGTGACGAAAATAATCGAGGATGTAACTAGTGAAAGTAGTCAAAATGCAATAATAACAAAAGAACACGAAACGGCCCATAGGGGAACGAAGGAAGTCGAAAGCCAAATTAGAAGGTCTTACTTCTTGCCAAATATGGCACACAAAATCGAAAACCACATTAATGTTTGTAACATTTGCAATAAGCACAAATACGATAGAAAACCATACAATATAAAAATTTCTCCTAGACCTAACACAAGGAGGCCTCTAGAGAGAATACATTATGGACATATTTACCATCAATAAAGCCAGTTTTCTGTCCATAATAGATGCATTCTCCAAACATCTACAGATGATTCCAATAGACAGTAAAAATCTAGTAGATACAACGAAAGCACTAACCACTTATTTCTCGACGTTCGGAATTCCACACACCATTGTCTCGGATCATGAGACCACTTTTCAATCCTATTTGAGCAATCTCAACGTTCAGTTAGACCATGCTTCATCTTCAGAGTTACTGGCCAAATAGAAAAAACACATGCCACGATTATTGAGATCCTCAATACAAGTAAAGACAAAACTCCTAATTTTAGTATTCTCCCAGCTATTGAGCTATCAGCAGCATTATATAATAATTCTGTACATTCTTCTACTGGCTTCACGCCGAACGAGGTAATATTCAACCAGAATAATGTTACTAGCCCGGAGGAAATTCAAAATCAAGCTAAACAAATATTTCAAGATGTAAACACTAATTTAGAAAAAGCAAAAAATCGAATGCTTACACAAAATATCACGAAGGAAGAACCCCCGAATTTGAAAGATAAGCAATCGGTATACCTGAAACCAAATATACGAACAAAGAGAGGTCAAAACGCAAATAAAGGACCTTACATTCAAAACATTTAGAACGATAAGAAACATCAAAAGAAACAAAAACAAAATTAAAAGATAAAAATTAATATACTAATTAAAATTCTTCTTATCAGTTCAGGAAAATTGATTTTATTAATTTCATTAAACAAAAAAAAATATTCACTAGTTTACTCTATTTTTACAAAGCAAGATAATTTATCTTGATAATTTAGTCAAATAAATTATATTTTCTAATAAACTAAACTTATTTAAAATTAATAATTAACCATTTTTCTATTTTGATTTATTACTGTTACGGTGACACCTAGATAAGAATAGAATAAGTTATTCAATAATTGTTCAATTGTATTTGTAATTTGCGTCAACATTTAGGCGTCATTTCTATACTAACATATTTGCTCGATTCTTAAAGCGCATTCAGGAATATTCTAGAAACAAATATTTTGGTATATAAAGGCGTACATTGACGTGGAATGCTGAGTATTATTTTAAACGTGATACAGTGAAGGTTAAATAGAAAGATTATTAAAGTGATTATTAAAGTGATAATTAAATAGTGTGTTATAATTGGAATAATTAATTGTTAATTTTGTGTTGTATAATTATTGTGTTATGTAAATAAATTTGTGTGAGTTCAAATTTAAAGCAGTTGTATTTATTCACAATCCAGTGATTCGAACCTTGAGTGATAAGGCAGAAACGTAACAATTGGTGACAGCGGTGGGATTGTAAATAATAAGGAAAATGATTCTGTACGAATTAAAGCTTGCGCAATTAAAGGAGCAGCTGAAACAGCGAGGTTTGGCCAGTGAAGGCACAAAAGCTAGTTTGGTGGAGCGACTACGTGAGGCCATGGAGAAGGAAGGTTTAAATCCAGACGTGTATGATTTCGAGGAGGGAAAAACGGATGAGATCAGTGTGAACAAGAAATGGTACTATTCCATGGAGAAAACAGAAAAATTTTGCTGAACATCTGACAAAGACAAGAACTAAAATTTACATTAGAGCGACTGAAACACAACATTTTATTTTATGGTAGAAACAATTGGAGAAATTTTGACATCAACAAAATGTAACCTATAAAACATTTAAAAAACATGAAAAATCTTCAGTTTGAATGTTTAACAAAGAATTTTATTCTCAAAATTTACTAAAAAATATAATATTATTTTTGAGATGAACAGAATCATGTGATTTTAATATTTTTTTATTTTTCGAAAATATATAAAAAATGCTCTACCATAAATATGTTAGGGGAAAATTGTAGCATCAACAAAGTTTAACCTATAAATTATTTTAAAAAATTAAAAATCTTTATTTTTAATGTTTGACAAGAAATTACTAATAAATTAAATAATATATAATCGGGACAGGCAGAATCATGTTATTTCATTTCTATATTAAATTCTCGAAAATAAATAAAAAATTACCCTCCTTTAAAATACATAACCTACAAAATAACATGTGCAATCGCGCATTAAATTATTTTTAATAAAAAAAAATTTTTTCTCGTACACAAGAGCTTAACAAATTTCTTTATCTAAAATATTTTTTTTGACTTGAATCAATTTTTACACGTATATACGAGACGATAATATACGCGAGCGCAATGTTTTATCCATAGAAATAAAATTAAAAAGGAGGGGATGGTTTTTTCGTTTTGCTTGCTTTAAAAAATACTATACTTTATATTTTTTATGAAAAATTATGGCAACACAACAACAATTTTCTCAGCAAAAGTAGTGTTGCTTTCGCTAATCCGCTTAGCTTAGCTAAGAAATGTGAAAGCAACAACTTTTGGATTTAATTTTTTAATGCGTTTTAATTTTTCTGTGTTGGTTCATTTTCTTAATAATTATTTTAGTTTTTTTTATTTTAAGAAATAGAATAAATTAAATTCGGTATTTTGCTATCAAATAACAAATGCTAAATTATTATTCAATATAAATTTTTCTAGAAAAATAGAAAAAATAACGCCTTGCGGTAAACACCATAACCATAAAATGATTTTATTTCCCCTAATCCTAAAAATTTTTTTCTTAACATTCTAAAACAATCGGCTTGAATACAATGCAATTGTTGTTGTAATCTTTTGAAAGCAACACAGCTAAATTCTCAGCAAGCTATAATCGGATGTGCCTTTCTCTCAAATAGTCGATTTATATTTTTGTCTCGTTTTAGTTTTGCTGAGATTTTTGCTGGTAATATTTTTTTCCTGTGGAATAGTACCAAAAGAAAAGGACGTACAGGCGGTGGTCGGAGCAGCACAAAACCCATCTGGAGTTAATGGCAGCTATAAATGGCAGCTATCACAGTTAATGGCAGCTATAAATCAAATGATGGGACAACAGTTGGGTGGAATTAAACAACAGATGTTACAAGTGGAGCAACAAGGGCTGAACATTAAACATCAAATGAAATTGTCGAACCAGGACATGAAACAGCTGATGGTACAAATGGAGCAACAAAAACCAAAAACCAAATAGAAGTTCTCCAAAAGAAAATGGACGAGAGATTTCTGGAGTTATCTTCTACACTACACGGTAAAGTGGAAAAACTACAAACAGAAGTACACGCAGAAATTCAAAATGTTAAAGGGACGATTCAACAAAAATTTGAATCGGTTAAACAAGATATTCAACGTCTCGAGAAGGAGCTCCAAGATGTCAAGGCGAATAAAACGACACATCAAGTGATCCAGACAGTAAACGCTGTTATGTTAAAACCACCAACATTTGATGGAACAACATCCTTCAGTATTTTTAAGTTCCAATTCGATACAGCGATTAAGCAAAATCAGTGGAATGAAGAACAATGTATTGGAGCGTTAATTGCGGCTCTTAAAAGCGAAGCGGTGGAAACACTACAAATCATTCCCGAGCAGGAACGGAACGTTTACATCGGAATTATGAAGGCGTTAGATCGAAAATACGGAAGTGAACACAAGCGAGAAATCTATCGCATGGAATGGAAGGGTCGATGCCAAAGAGGAGGAGAATCGCTACAGGAATTTTCATCGGCAATTAAGCTGCTCGTGAATTTAGCACATTCAAATATGTCGGCCGATTACATGGAGTGAATTAAAATAGATGCATTCATTGACGGTATTCGAGATCTTGAGTTGTCACCTAAGGCAACTTTCACGGAAACCATCGCTTGTGCGTTAACAAACGAAACTGCTCAGGCCATCATCAAACCAGCAATGAAAATTCGCCGAGTGGAGTTTGATTCCAGAATAGACACCGAGCGGGCTACGCCAAAGTTCAGATATGGAAGTGGCACGATTAAATGCTGGGTATGTGATAGAATGGGTCACATCTCACGGGACTGTTGGGAGATTAAGAAGAAACGAGCAAGGTCGCCATCTCCTATGAAGCGTAGATCAAACGAGGAGCAGATACAATCCAGAAAGGATGGTCAGACCACAACGGAGTCGTTAAACTAAAAAGAGTCAGCTTGAAGGGGCAGAAACTGGCTCCCACAACCAATTGCCCCATAATCTCCATCGATGTTTCGAGAGTAGCAAGAGGCGGTGACAGCTTGACAATTGAAGCCGATATTGATGGGAAGAAATGCATGATCAAGCTGGATACGGGAGCAACTCATACAATTTTTCGTGAGGATATTATCGATGGAATTATAGAACCAGCTTATGGAATTAAATTACGAACGGCGACTGGAGAAAATTCAGCAATAAAAGGGAAAACGGTCGTAAAAATAAGGATTGTGCGAAATCATTTTCAACACGAGGCGCTGGTTGCAGATATTGTAGACGAAGTCATCTTGGAAATAGACTTCATGATAACGAATGGCTTCGTGGTGGATGTTGGACGGAATGTATTAACCTACGATAATATCGAGTTGCCACTTCACGTTAGCGCTATAGGAGAAACGACCAGGCAAATTATAATGGATCATCGCGAGAAGCTGCCACTAAATTCGGAGATAATAGTATGGGCAAGATTGGAAGGAGATTCTGGGTCACCCAGGTTGTGGGTTGTGGAAGCCAATGAAGCGGAAGAAATTATGATCGGGAAGGTCCTGGTGAAACCAGACAGCGATAATAGAGTACCAATTAGGACTCTAAATCTCTCGGATAAGACAAAAACCATCAAGAAAGGGACAATAATCAGAAAATGCGAAGAGATATCTGCGATAGTGAAGTGCGAGCAGAAAAATCTGATTAATACGACTAACTCGCAAGGGCAGAAAGAGGTTGTAGAACAATTCATGGAGAAATGAACCGAAGATCTTACTAAGGAACAGAAAAATTTGGCAAAACAATTGCTCGAGCGGTACATGCCAATATTCTGCAGTACACCGGGCAATAATGGGAGAACCACAATGGTAAAACATCGAATAGATACAGGAGCAGAAATGCCGATTCGTCAACCACCCAGGAGATTACCATTGGCAAAGCAACGAGAAGTGGATCGAATGGTAAGAGATATGCAAGCAGCGGGGGTAATCGAAACATCAAGCAGTCCATGGAGTTCACCAGTGGTCTTAGTCGAGAAAAAGGATGGTACCATGAGATTCTGCGTGGCTTACCGAAAATTAAATGCTGTGACGGAAAAGTATAGTTACCCATTGCCAAGGATCGATGACACGTTAGACACATTATCGGGTGCTCGAAAATTTTCGACAGTGAGAACAAATGGTGAGGAGCGAGTTATTGCATATTACTCCAAGATGTTATCAAAACCGGAACGGAATTATTGTGTAACACGGAAAGAGTTGTTGGCTATAGTGGAATGTGTTAAGCACTTCCATAAGTACCTCTATGGCCAAACATATCTTCTACGGACGGATCATGGAGCTTTGCGCTGGTTGTTACAATTCAAAAATCCAGAGGGACAAGTAGCACGTTGGATCGAACGTTTGCAAAGCTACGATTTCCAAATTGAGCATCGGAAGGGAAGCGCACATGGAAATGCCGACGCATTATCAAGAAGGCCATGTCCCGTGGAATGCAAGCATTGTAGGCGTGTGAAGGGTAAGGAAAACATCATCGATATTCGGCTTATGCAAGTGTTATCTGATGAGGAATGGACTGATGAAATGACCAAGAAGGAGCAATTACGGGATGCTGACCTGTCATTCATCATGAAACATATGGAAGAGGAACACCGGCCCACATGGAGTGAGATAGCCGACAGCACCCCCATTGTAAAAGCTTGTAACCTCCACATAGAAAATGGATGTTTAAAAAGAAAAAGGGAAAGCACGGATGGTAAAGTAAAACAATTGTTGGGTGTGGTGCCAAAAGGTCGGAGAGCGGAAATCCTCAAGGAGTATCATGGAGGAGCAAGTGGAGGTCACCTAGGGATTAATAAAACATTGGCCAAAATTCGCCAACGTTTCTACTGGTCCGGATGTAGACAGTCAGTAGTAGAACGGTGTCGAACATGTCTGGCAGTAAGGGGATCAGCACGAAAAAGCCGTGGAACCATGAAACAATATAATGTCGGGGCACCATTTGAGAGAATTGAAATGGATGTGGCGGGGCCATTTCTGACCCCTGAGAGCGGAAATAAATATATACTAGTAATAATGGATTATTTCAGCAAATGGCCGGATGAGTATCCCATACCCAATCAGGAGACAACAACAATAGCTGATGCCGTGGTCAACAATTGGATTAGCAGATTTGGTGTACCGATGGAAATTCACACGGATCAAGGAAGGAATTTCGAATCGGTGGTATTTCAGGAGATATGTCAGATGCTTGGAATCAATAAAACAAAAACGTCGCCTTTACACCCACAGTCGGACGGTATGGTGAAAAGATTCAATGGCACATTGGAAGAATATCTAGCAAAAATTGTGGAAAGGAACGAACGCAACTGGGATCGACATACACCGATGTTCCTGATGACCTACCGATCAGCGATACATGGCACAACAGAAGTGACACCAGTTAAAACCATATTTGGGAACAACCTGCGATTACCGGGAGATTTAAAGTTTGGAGCTGTTCCATCAGCAGCTCTATGCGGACAGGATTACGTCGACCGGATGAAAGAGGAACTCAACGAAATACATCAATTTGTACGGGAGAAAATTCGGATATCAAGTGATCGAATGAAAGCTCGATATTACATACGAGCAAATAATCAAGGCTTCGAGGAAGGGAAATTGGTATGGCTTCACAACCCGCAACGGCAGAAGGGATTATCACCGAAGTTGCAACCCACACGGGAAGGATCTTACACTGTCATTAAAAGGTTGAACGACGTGATTTATCGCATACAGATAGGACGAAAAGGTAAACCAAAGGTGGTGAATTTAGAGCGCTTTGCGCTCTACAGAGGTGGTGATCTGAATCCTGTTCGGGACAAACAGGCTTAGATGGGGTAGTGTTACAGTGACACCTAGATTAGAATAGAAAAAATTATTCAATAATTATTCAATTGTATTTGTGATTTGGTTCAACATTTAGGCGTCATTTATATACTAACATATTTGCTCGATTCTTAAAGCGCATTCAGGATTATTCTAGAAACAAATATTTTGGTATATAAAGGCGGTGATTAAATGCTGAGTGATTATTAAAGCGATTATTAAAGTGATAATTAAAAAGTGTGTTATAAGTGTAATTAATTGTTAATTTTGTGTTGTATAATAAATTGTGTGTAAATAAATTGTGTGAGTTCAAATTTGAAGCAGTTGTATTTATTCACAATCCAGTTATTCGAACCTTGAGTGACAAGGCAAAATCGTAACAATATGTTTTTCACCGACTTCTGAAGTAGGTGATAAACATATTGTTACGGTGACACCTAGAATAGAATAGAATAGAATAAGTTATTCAATAATTGTTCAATAGTATTGTTACGGTGACACCTAGATTAGAATAGAATAAGTTAATTTCATTAATTGTTCAATTGCATTTATGATTTGGTTCAACATTTAGGCGTCATTTCTATACTAACATATTTGCTCGATTCTTGGAGCGCATCAGGATTATTCTAGAAAGAAATATTTTGGTATATAAAGGCGTACATTGACGTGGAATGCTGAGTCTAATTTTAAACGTGATACAGTGAAGGTTAAATAGAGTGATTATTAAAGTGATTATTAAAGCGATTATTAAAGTGATAATTAAAAAGTGTGTTATAATTGGAATAATTAATTGTTAATTTTGTGTTGTATAATTATTGTGTGGTGTAAATAAATTTGTGTGAGTTCAAATTTGAAGCAGTTGTATTTATTCACAATCCAGTGATTCGAACCTTGAGTGAGAAGGCAAAAACATAACAATATAAAAAACTTTGCGATAATTTCTATCAAATAAAAAAGATCAAAAATACCAGACATAAACGCATTGACGCTATGGGGACGCATGGAAATGGCTCACAGGCAGTCCAGATGCACAAGACCTGTACATGATTAATAATACGATGAATGAACTCATTAATCAAAACAATGAACAATACCGTATCAACGAGCAAATAAATGAGCAAATTAAAATCATTACGGACACTGTGAATGGAGCAATATCAAAATACAATCATGACAAATAAAGTTGCTCTCCAAAAATAGAATTGTTAGCAACAATTATCAACATAGACAATATCAACACCATATTGGAAGAAATACAGGACGCGATAATCAGAACGAAATTGGAAATGCCAAGTAACAAAATTTTGTCACTAGGAGAAATAATGTTGATAAAAGACCTACTAGTAAATCAACTGTTAACTAGTAAATCAAGGTGTTAACAGACGAAGCACTACAGTACGGCACGCCGAAAATAGCAGTAAATGATGAAAACCTCCTATACATATTAAACGTACCAAAACTAGAGGAGGAAAATTCATTGGCAATGATGGTTGTACCCTTAATCATAAATGACACAGTCATCAGAAACTACCCATAACACATTGTCAGAACAAACCAGAAACTATTGTTAACCACAAATCATAAAAATTTCGTGCAAAGGGAAGCAGATGTCGAACGATTCCAGGGTAGCTGTATTGAACCTTTAATAATGGGGACCAAAAGCCATTGTAACGTTACAACAGAAACGGAAACAATGTTACAGTTCATCGCTGAAGATAAACTTCTGATTAACAATGCCAAAAATGAAACGTTATCCTCGGACTGCGGACCAAGCAACAGAGCACTTAATGGGAATTTCATAATTTCCTTCTGGAACTGCACAAATTTATTTTTGCATTCAAAAATAAAAAATTCCAGTCGTTCGAAATAATCCAAGGAGCGTTTCACAACCTTCAAGCTACGCGACAGTTAATTACAACACTTGATGTCAACGAGATGAATCAATAAAACATCAAAAATAGAGAACAGCTGCAGCACGTATACCTAAAACAAATAGAGCACCAAAATTGGGTCTGGACAATGTCAGCGGCATGTCAATATCATCAATAGGTATAATAATACTAATAAATAATCTACATTGGTATCCATAAACAATACGCTAGGATTAAAGCAAGGAATGCGAACACTCCACTTTCGGTACCAACAACCATCGAACAGCTCACACAGTGTGCAAAAATAATATCATCTCTAAAGGGCGAGGACGCCCTGTCTTCACACCCCGGAGGAATTATAAGTCAACATAAAGTATAAAGATGCGTAGTTGCTTTTCCCACAATTGGAAAGAAATACGAACCACCTAAAGTAAATGAGTTCGCAAGATAACACTAATTCCAACTTTTAGTTAAATCAGCATTTTTGAAGTAGCATAATTATTATAGAAAATAATTTTAAGTTACAAGTTATAAATTGGTTTTGTAAGAATAAAGATATGTAAAAGATTAAAAAGTTAAATAAATAAATTTTTTTTTATAACTTATGAACCTAACGACTCTTAATTATATATATATATATATATATATATATATATATATATATATATATATATATATATATATATATATATATATATATTTTTTTTTTTTTCTAATAATATATGTTTCTCTTAAAATCTAAATTTCAAAATTCGAAAAATAAAACCTTTAATATTGAGAATGATGTAAGACTTTATCTTGTATATTGTTTTGAAATTCATTTCAATATAGCCGTCCTTGAATCAAGGTTATTTATACAAACATAGTGTACTCCTAAAAAAGCTCTTATCTTTAGCCGATAAAATTAAAAAGCCAACGAAAATCGGTTAAGACGAACATAATTTTCAAGGTCATATTTTCCAGCATCACATACATACATAAAAGTAATAATAAACAACAATAATAAATAAATGTCTCACATGGAAAAACATTGTTCCACTTACTTTAAAACAATAAATTTTGAAAACACCAAATATTCTTTTCGTTATGCACTTTTCGCTGTGTGAATATATAGAAACTGAAAAGTGAAGAAAATTTTAATATATTTTCATTTTCATACGAACAACACAAGTTTCACTTATTTTTTCTTTTAGTATTTTTAAATAATTTTTTATTTATCTTTAAAACCGTTCAAGGGAAATTAAGTTTCTTTAGAGAGTACAATTCTCAAAAAATTTGTGTCCAAAAAATACAGAAGACTGAATGAAAAACACAAAATTTACACTAAAATAAGTAAAAAAAAAACAACCGAAATATGCGTCTGCGCTTTTTTAAACTCGCACGCCGTTCTCGATTATTATATTCGCTTGTATACTGAAAATAAACCAAAAATAGTCTACACATAAAACTGAGGTATTTTATTCGTTTCGATTTAATAATGCTATCGTTTATGTACGTTTGATTTGACCTCTTTAAAGGACATGAACAATTTTTTTAAACGAATGCGGCCGGGAATATATTTTCGACAAACACGAATGCTAAATAGTTTAGAGTAGAACTCCTTTGTGTTGATTTGTATCAAGCCTGCGCTTTTCCTTCTTCGATTTTTTTTTTATATATGGGTAACAATGAAATCACACGCTAAATACGTGGTTTGCATGTGATCATTGCATGTAACTGAAAAAGGGATTTCATTTATGTATAAAACTATGATAGATTTTCTCGAAAATGTTTCAACCATAATTTCGATGTAATACCTAGTTACTTGTTATACCACGGTTAGAATCTAAAAGAAATTATTAACACTCATGCACTTTTGGCAACGTTAGTAAAAGCGATGTGATCGTTGTTTTCAATTAAATATTTAAAAATAAAGATTGTAAATTTTCGGATTACCGCATCCCTATTGGCATTCATTTACATCAAAATTTTCTGAAAGTCGTCCAAACCTATATAATTTTGAATGTTGTATAACTTTGTTAATGTCGGTGACAGCAATATATACATTGGTGTCGGAAAATTGAATGTTATTGAATACAAGTTCAAACTGAAAGATTTTTCGAAATATACAGGGTGTTTTGGGGTCATTTGGAAGCTTTCATGCCATGGAACTGTTGTCCTAAATATCACGGTACGTTAGGTTAGGTTAGGTTCCAGTAGTGTAGTGTAAGTAGTAAGTGTCCTTTACAATTCTAGCTAAATCACGCTTCCACTGGCTAGCAACCTAGCATATGCCAAAGCAACTGCTTTCCTATGGCTTGCTGCTTTCAGCACAGACACACAGATATAGGCTTTCCTACACATTCTTTTCCTGGTAGCAGTTGAAGAGTCGTACCGTACCTAGCTAATTTGTCTGCCCTGCAATTTCCTTCAACGTCAGAATGGCTCGAAACCCAGATCAACTGGGTATTGAATAATGCACTCATCTCGTTAAGAGATGTATGATAATCCAGCGCCACCCTTAACGTCAGGGAAACTGAATCCAGTGAAAGAATGGCCGTCCGACTGTCAACGATACTACACTATGCCTCCTCCCACTCTGCGATCGAGCTTGGAGCCTTCGGTGAAGAATTTAACTGTACTGGTCTCCATGACGAGACTACTCTTCCCATCCTCCCTAGAGGGGAGAATCACCTTGAAACGCTTGCTAAAGCACATCAGGGCTGTTATAGGTTTTGCTCTCCAGTAAACCATAAGTCATATATTATTTTATGTTTCAACATATCGGTCCTAAGTTAGTCAGTTTGGTGGTTTGACATCACAATTCGATCACCAAATTGACCACTACCTAGCAAAACATCATAAATTAGATTTTCGTGTGACACGAGGTCATAAGGACTCGTACATTGATTTTTTTATGACTATAAAAAAATTATATTTTTTAGATATAATTTCAATAAATATTCAAAAAATATTACGAACGTCACAAAGTGGTCATTATACTGGTTGGTATAATTTTAAAAGTCGTATATTGGTTTTGTTCTTGATACATGATCAACTTTTTGAATTATAAACAAATAATTTAATTTATTTATTTGTTTTGTTTATGTGTCTAATATGTGATCAAAACATGGTTTATTGTAATTTAATGTCTTAGAATTTTAAATTTGATTATTCACTATATTTGTAACATTTCACACTTGATAAAATGGATAAATCTCAAAAATAAAATTTAATTGGAAAAAATTAAAACAAAGACGCTTCAGAAAATTATCTGCGGAAAAATTGAAAACATTCAACAAAATGTTTGAATCTAATGCTAATCAAAATCAGAGTCAAAAGCAATGCAATTTGGAAAGCGAAATCTCATTAAACCATCGTCCTATAACATCGGGGTTAAGTAAAATGTCCAATCAGCCAACATCAATACAATTAATTAATGACTCTGGCCATGTGAATAATCACACGAATTTTTCTAATGGTGATTGTGGCAACGATAGCACGATTAGTGATGCAGATAGCACAACTTATTACAATAGTAATTTTAATTCAAATGAAAGTATTACAGACGATGGACTTGAAAATACCGATACCAATAACGTCTTCTCTAACTCATTCGTCAGTACTGAAGAAAATATACCGCTGAATGAATTTTTGAAATCCTAGACACATCAATATAATATAAACCAAGCTGCATTAAAGCCTTTGATAAATTATTTAAATGCAAATTTTCAAACAAAACTTCAAAGCGACCCAAGAATTGTAATGCAAACTCCTCGTAACACAGGTCAAAGGTTCATCAAAATATAAGGTGGGGAATATTGGGGAATGACGGCTTTAGCCGCGTCCTGTATATTTTAATTCATAAAAAAAGGAACATCATTCGTACGAAGTGTACTAATGCATTTATTTGTTAATTATTTAATAATACATCGAAGATAAAATCGATGTAACATTCCAGATAACATTCAATTGGTTTTGTTGTTTTGATTTTTCATATTTAACAATTCGATATATTTCCGCCTACAGAGACAAAAAAACGGCTATAGCCGTCCTACCACGTTCGCACAAATGACGGCTATTGCCACCGTTGTAGTGGAGTTTTCATGGAAAAATTGCCAGAAAATGTGATAATTTTCACTTCCAAACATATAAATAACGCTCAATTTCATATGACAGCCATAAACAATTGAAAACAAAAAAGTGTGTTTTTGAGCACGGTCGTCAATTTAAAAGTGTGCGGTAACGGGTTAAAGATACTATTGCGATATCTTTAAACATAAATATAGATGGATTAGCAATTTTTCAAAGCTCAACAGCAGAGTTTTGACGATTCTTTTTAATATGTATTTATGAAATACCAGAATTTGAACCCATGTTAATTGGGGTATTTTATGGAACAACAAAACCAAAAAAATGAAGAATTTGTACGACCATTTGTAGACGAAATCATTCCAATTATAGAGAATGGAATAGAAATAAATAATAATAAACTTACAGGAAAAATACGTTGTTTCATATGAGTTACATTCCATGCCAGTAAAGTTGAAGATAAAAATGCTCATTCAACAATATTATTTTAAAGATAACTATTGAGAGACAAAACAAAATTTCACATTAAAGTAAAATAATTTCCAAGAATGAAAATTATAGATAATACAATGTATTGAAACACATTTTACTTTGATTCAATAAAATATCATATTATAACAAAATTCAAACTCTGAAGAGTATACAGTGCTTTGACTATACAATTAGTATGGACCGCTAACCTAATGACATTTACATATATTTTTCAAATAAAAAATGTATCCAACATTTGTAGCGACGTCGCTTACCGTGCGGCCACAATCAAAAGCAAAAGTGAACAAAACAAAAAGTCTGATTGTATGGTCAAAGTCTAATTGGATAGTCAAAGAATAGGTAAACAATTTACATTAAATAAACATAAAACATCATGTAAAAGAAAAATTAATTAAATATATCATAATGGCGATAAAAAGGTATACATATATTGTTTTCAAATGTATGTTTAAATTCGTTGTACGTTTTAGTTCGATAATTCCCCACGGGTAAGCGACAGCGCTGCAGATGTTGGAAACATGCACGAAGTTAGCTGCTGGCAGTCCATATTAATTGTATAGTCAAAGATACAGTGTTGATTCCCGACTCTAAAGAGATCGGTAAAATTGTTATATAAGTTTAATAAAGTTGTAAAGAAAAATAAAGTGAAAATAAATATTTTTTTTTATAATAATTAAATAAATAACACACATAAATTATGCGACATGCCGTCACGATCATTTATAAAAGGAACATCATATTTCAACGGAAAACGTGAATGCTTATAGTCTACTACAATGGGGAAATTTTCTCATTCTTCAAACACCACAATTTTTCTCAACCAACATGCTCCTCTTAAGACAGATTAAGAATGTATGGATTACATCATAACAGTTATAAAACAAAAGTACCTAAAGGATCTATTTGTCGATATAAATTAGAACCAATCACAACTCCATTACTACGAATTCAATCATTGGATATGATACAAGATTTGACCGTTGGCGATGCCCTTCATATTTTACATCTGGGATTAGTAAAATGATATTTAGTGGGGTTTAAGGAGGACCACTTAGAATATGGTACGAAATGGGGCACTATCCGCACATCCATCAACAAATTGAGACCACCCATTTTCCACAACCCAAATATTGGGGACAACTGTGAGATACGGTTTATTGTCACTTGAATAGAGTTTACTTGAATAGAATAGTCAGTTGCGCTATTCATATACAAAGGAATAGTGAAAGAACCGAATAGAAAATATCGAGCGAACGAGTAATTAGTTCCTGATATTTTCATGTTTTTGTAACGATATATGTATACTATAGTGGCAAATGCATATGATTTTTTATAAACACTTTGTTAAAAAAATGAAATTGTTTGAAATTTTAATAAAAAAATAAAATGTTCGTTGATAATTAAACCACAATTTGTTTTAATTTCGCGTGCTAATTTATTTCAAAATTTTGTAAGTATATAGGTTGTGCACTTCAAATTCACGATTTTGCAAATGATATTAAATTTTTTTTTTAGTTCATTCACAACTTTTTACAAGTTACGCATACTTTTTTCTAAATCTGCCTCTATTCTTAATCGTTTAATTGTAACTTCAATTAAATTCAAATATTTTTAACACAAATTCAAGTTTTAATATTTCAAGTTCGTAAATTTTTTGTAACTACATATTTGCAAAACAAATTCAGTGTGCCCAATTCTTAACCGATTATGGTAGGATTGAATATGTTGGATGGAAATGGGATTCTTAAATGGTTTTTGGAAGAAGTTCTAGAATTAAGCCACCTGCAACGCATCTCGATCAATTCTTAACCGATTATGGTGGGATTGGGTATGTTAGATGGAAATGGGGTTCTTAAATGGTTTTTGGAAGAAGTTCTGGAATATGGCCACCTGGGACAGAACTCGATCAATTCTTAATCGATTATGATGGGATTGGGTATGTTAGATGGAAATGGGGTTCTTAAATGGTTTTTGGAAGAAGTTCTGGAATATGGCCACCTGGGACAGAACTCGATCAATTCTTAACCGATTATGATGGGATTGAATATGTTGGATGGAAATGGGATTCTTAAATGGTTTTTGCGAGAAGTTCTAGAATTAAGCCACCTGCAACGCATCTCGATCAATTCTTAACCGATTATGATGGGATTGAGTATGTTGGATGGAAATGGGATTCTTAAATGATTTTTGGAACTCGATCAATTCTTAACCGATTATGATGGGATTGAGTATGTTAGATGGAAATGGGGTTCTTAAATGATTTTTGGAAGAAGTTCTGGAATATGGCCACCTGGGACAGAACTCGATCAATTCTAAACCGATTATGATGGGATTGAGTATGTTGGATGGAAATGGGATTCTTAAATGGTTTTTGCGAGAAGTTCTAGAATTAAGCCACCTGCAACGCATCTCGATCAATTCTTAACCGATTATGATGGGATTGAGTATGTTGGATGGAAATGGGATTCTTAAATGATTTTTGGAACTCGATCAATTCTTAACCGATTATGATGGGATTGAGTATGTTAGATGGAAATGGGGTTCTTAAATGATTTTTGGAAGAAGTTCTGGAATATGGCCACCTGGGACAGAACTCGATCAATTCTAAACCGATTATGATGGGATTGAGTATGTTGGATGGAAATGGGATTCTTAAATGGTTTTTGCGAGAAGTTCTAGAATTAAGCCACCTGCAACGCATCTCGATCAATTCTTAAACGATTATGATGGGATTGAGTATGTTGGATGGAAATGAGATTCTTAAATGATTTTTGGAACTCGAACAATTCTAAACCGATTATGATGCGATTGGGTATGTTAAATGGAAATGGGGTTCTTAAATGGTTTTTGGAAGAAGTTCTGGAATATGGCCACCTGGGACAGAACTCGATCAATTCTTAACCGATTATGCCGAGATTGGGTATGTTAGATGGAAATGGGGTTCGTAAATGGTTTTTGGAAGAAGTTCTGGAATATGGCCACCTGGGACAGAACTCGATCAATTCTTAACCGATTATGATGGGATTGAGTATGTTAGATGGAAATGGGATTCTTAAATGATTTGTGGAACTCGAACAATTCTAAACCGATTATGATGCGATTGGGTATGTTAAATGGAAATGGGGTTCGTAAATGGTTTTTGGAAGAAGTTCTGGAATATGGCCACCTGGGACAGAACTCGATCAATTCTTAACCGATTATGACGGGATTGGGTATGTTAGATGGAAATGGGGTTCGTAAATGGTTTTTGGAAGAAGTTCTGGAATATGGCCACCTGGGACAGAAGTCGATCAATTCTTAACCGATTATGATGGGATTTAATATGTTGGATGGAAATTCGATTCTTAAATGGTTTTTGCGAGAAGTTCTAGAATTAAGCCACCTGCGACGCATCTCGATCAATTCTTAACCGATTATGATGGGATTGAGTATGTTGGATGGAAATGGGGTTGTTAAATGGTTTTTGGAAGAAGTTCTGGAATATGGCCACCTGGGACAGAACTCGATCAATTCTTAACCGATTATGATGGGATTGAATATGTTGGATGGAAATGGGATTCTTAAATAATTTTTGGAACTCGATCAATTCTTAATCGATTATGATGGGATTGGGTATGTTAGATGGAAATGGGGTTCGTAAATGGTTTTTGGAAGAAGTTCTGGAATATGGCCACCTGGGACAGAACTCGATCAATTCTTAATCGATTATGATGGGATTGGGTATGTTAGATGGAAATGGGGTTCTTAAATGGTTTTTGGAAGAAGTTCTGGAATATGGCCACCTGGGACAGAACTCGATCAATTCTTAACCGATTATGATGGGATTTAATATGTTGGATGGAAATTCGATTCTTAAATGGTTTTTGCGAGAAGTTCTAGAATTAAGCCACCTGCGACGCATCTCGATCAATTCTTAACCGATTATGATGGGATTGAGTATGTTAGATGGAAATGGGGTTCTTAAATGGTTTTTGGAAGAAGTTCTGGAATATGGCCACCTGGGACAGAACTCGATCAATTCTTAACCGATTATGATGGGATTGAATATGTTGGATGGAAATGGGATTCTTAAATGGTTTTTGCGAGAAGTTCTAGAATTAAGCCACCTGCAACGCATCTCGATCAATTCTTAACCGATTATGGTGGGATTGAGTATGGCGGATAGAAATGAGATTCTTAAATGGTTTTTGGAAGAAGTTCTAGAATTAAACCACCTGCAACGCATCTCGATCAATTCTTAACCGATTATGGTGGGATTGGGTATGTTAGATGGAAATGGGGTTCTTAAATGGTTTTTGGCAGAAGTTCTGGAATATGGCCACCTGGGACAGAACTCGATCAATTCTTAATCGATTATGATGGGATTGGGTATGTTAAATGGAAATGGGGTTCGTAAATGGTTTTTGGAAGAAGTTCTGGAATATGGCCACCTGGGACAGAACTCGATCAATTCTTAACCGATTATGATGGGATTGATTATGTTGGATGGAAATGGGATTCTTAAATGGTTTTTGCGAGAAGTTCTAGAATTAAGCCACCTGCAACGCATCTCGATCAATTCTTAACCGATTATGATGGGATTGAATATGTTGGATGGAAATGGGATTCTTAAATGATTTTTGGAACTCGAACAATTCTAAACCGATTATGATGCGATTGGGTATGTTAAATGGAAATGGGGTTCTTAAATGGTTTTTGGCAGAAGTTCTGGAATATGGCCACCTGGGACAGAACTCGATCAATTCTTAACCGATTATGACGAGATTGGGTATGTTAGATGGAAATGGGGTTCGTAAATGGTTTTTGGAAGAAGTTCTGGAATATGGCCACCTGGGACAGAACTCGATCAATTCTTAACCGATTATGATGGGATTGAGTATGTTGGATGGAAATGGGATTCTTAAATGATTTTTGGAACTCGATCAATTCTTAACCGATTATGATGGGATTGAGTATGTTAGATGGAAATGGGGTTCTTAAATGATTTTTGGAAGAAGTTCTGGAATATGGCCACCTGGGACAGAACTCGATCAATTCTTAATCGATTATGATGGGATTGGGTATGTTAGATGGAAATGGGGTTCTTAAATGGTTTTTGGAAGAAGTTCTGGAATATGGCCACCTGGGACAGAACTCGATCAATTCTTAACCGATTATGATGGGATTGAATATGTTAGATGGAAATGGGATTCTTAAATGGTTTTTGCGAGAAGTTCTAGAATTAAGCCACCTGCAACGCATCTAGATCAATTCTTAACCGATTATGATGAAATTGAGTATGTTGGATGGAAATGGGATTCTTAAATGATTTTTGGAACTCGAACAATTCTAAACCGATTATGATGCGATTGGGTATGTTAAATGGAAATGGGGTTCTTAAATGGTTTTTGGAAGAAGTTCTGGAATATGGCCACCTGGGACAGAACACGATCAATTCTTAACCGATTATGACGGGATTGGGTATGTTAGATGGAAATGGGGTTCGTAAATGGTTTTTGGAAGAAGTTCTGGAATATGGCCACCTGGGACAGAACTCGATCAATTCTTAACCGATTATGATGGGATTGGGTATGTTAGATGGAAATGGGGTTCTTAAATGGTTTTTGGAAGAATTTCTGGAATATGGCCACCTGGGACAGAACTCGATCAATTCTTAACCGATTATGATGGGATTGATTATGTTGGATGGAAATGGGATTCTTAAATGGTTTTTGCGAGAAGTTCTAGAATTAAGCCACCTGCAACGCATCTCGATCAATTCTTAACCGATTATGATGGGACTGAGTATGTTGGATGGAAATGGGATTTTTAAATGATTTTTGGAACTCGAACAATTCTTAACCGATTATGATGCGATTGGGTATGTTAAATGGAAATGGGGTTTTTAAATGGTTTTTGGAAGAAGTTCTGGAATATGGCCACCTGGGACAGAACTCGGTCAATTCTTAACCGATTATGACGGGATTGGGTATGTTAGATGGAAATGGGGTTCGTAAATGGTTTTTGGAAGAAGTTCTGGAATATGGCCACCTGGGACAGAACTCGATCAATTCTTAACCGATTATGATGGGATTGAGTATGTTAGATGGAAATGGGATTCTTAAATGGTTTTTGCGAGAAGTTCTAGAATTAAGCCACCTGCAACGCATCTCGATCAATTCTTAAACGATTATGATGGGATTGAGTATGTTGGATGGAAATGAGATTCTTAAATGATTTTTGGAACTCGAACAATTCTAAACCGATTATGATGCGATTGGGTATGTTAAATGGAAATGGGGTTCTTAAATGGTTTTTGGAAGAAGTTCTGGAATATGGCTACCTGGGACAGAACTCGATCAATTCTTAACCGATTATGACGAGATTGGGTATGTTAGATGGAAATGGGGTTCGTAAATGGTTTTTGGAAGAAGTTCTGGAATATGGCCACCTGGGACAGAACTCGATCAATTCTTAACCGATTATGATGGGATTGAATATGTTGGATGGAAATGGGATTCTTAAATGGTTTTTGCGAGAAGTTCTAGAATTAAGCCACCTGCAACGCATCTCGATCAATTCTTAACCGATTATGATGGGATTGAGTATGTTAGATGGAAATGGGATTCTTAAATGATTTGTGGAACTTGAACAATTCTAAACCGATTATGATGCGATTGGGTATGTTAAATGGAAATGGGGTTCGTAAATGGTTTTTGGAAGAAGTTCTGGAATATGGCCACCTGGGACAGAACTCGATCAATTCTTAACCGATTATGACGGGATTGGGTATGTTAGATGGAAATGGGGTTCCTAAATGGTTTTTGGAAGAAGTTCTGGAATATGGCCACCTGGGACAGATGATGTTAGATGGAAATGGGGTTCTAAAATGGTTTTTGGAAGAAGTTCTGGAATATGGCCACCTGGGACAGAACTCGATCAATTCTTAATCGATTATGATGGGATTAGGTATGTTAGATGGAAATGGGGTTCTTAAATGTTTTTTGCGAGAAGTTCTAGAATTAAGCCACCTGCAACGCATCTCGATCAATTCTTAACCGATTATGATGGGACTGAGTATGTTGGATAGAAATGGGATTCTTAAATGATTTTTGGAACTCGAACAATTCTAAACCGATTATGATGCGATTGGGTATGTTAAACGGAAATGGGGTTCTTAAATGGTTTTTGGCAGAAGTTCTGGAATATGGCCACTTGGGTCAGAACTCGATCAATTCTTAACCGATTATGACGGGATTGGGTATGTTAGATGGAAATGGGGTTCGTAAATGGTTTTTGGAAGAAGTTCTGGAATATGGCCACCTGGGACAGAACTCGATCAATTCTTAACCGATTATGATGGGATTGAGTATGTTGGATGGAAATGGGATTCTTAAATGGTTTTTGGAAGAAGTTCTGGAATTAAGCCACCTGCAACGCATCTCGATCAATTCTTAACCGATTATGATGGGATTGATTATGTTGGATGGAAATGGGATTCTTAAATAATTTTTGGAACTCGATCAAATCTTAATCGATTATGATGCGATTGGGTATGTTAGATGGAAATGGGGTTTTTAAATGGTTTTTGGAAGAAGTTCTGGAATATGGCCACCTGGGACAGAACTCGATCAATTCTTAACCGATTATGACGGGATTCAATATGTTGGATAGAAATGGGATTCTTAAATGGTTTTTGGAAGAAGTTCTAGAATAAGCCACCTTGGTCGGATCTCGATCAATTCTTAACCGATTATGATGGGATTGAGTATGTTGGATGGAAATGGGATTCTTAAATGATTTTTGGAACTCGATCAATTCTTAACCGATTATGATGCGATTGGGTATGTTAGATGGAAATGGGGTTCTTAAATGGTTTTTGGAAGAAGTTCTGGAATATAGCCACCTGGGTCAGAACTTGTACAATTCTTAACTGATTATGATGGGATTGAATATGTTTGATGGAAAAGGGATTCGTAAATGGTTTCTTGAAGAAGTTCTGGAATATGGCCACCTTGGTCGGATCTCGATCAATTCTTTACCGATTATGATGGGATTGAGTATGTTGGATGGAAATGGGATTGATTTTTGGAAGAAGTTCTAGAATTTGACCACCTGAGGTTGAACTCGGTAATTTCTTAAACGATTATGGCGGGATTGGGTATGTTGGATAAAAATGGGATTCTCAAATAATTTTTAGACGAAGTTCTGGAATATGGCCACCTTGAATGGAAGTCGACCATTTCTTAACTAATATTGATGAGATTTGATATGTTGGATAAGAATCCCATTAAACGATTTAAGAAAAAGTTCTGGAGTATGGCGTGTTCCGTATGATCTAGTTCTGTTTCAGATGGCCATATTCCAAAATTTCTTCCAATAATCATTTAATGATCACCTTTCTATCCAATGTACCAAATCCCATCAAAACCGGTTGTATACCATCCCAGGTGGCCTAATTCCAGAACTTCTTCCAAAAATCATTTAAAAATCCCATTTCCATCCAACATACACAATCCCACCATAATCAGTTAAGAATTGATCGAGTTCAGTCCCAAGTAGCCATATTCCAGAACTTCTTCCAAAAATCATTTAAGAATCCCATTTCCATTCAACATATTCAATCCCATCATAATCGGTTAAGAATTAATCGAGTTCTCTTCCAAGTGGCTATATTCCAGAACTTCTTCCAAAAATCATTTAAGAATCCCATTTCCATCTAACATACTCAATCCCATCATAATCGGTTAAGAATTGATCGAGTTCCGTCCCAGGTAGCCATATTCCAGAACTTCTTCCAAAAAACCGATGTGAAGTTTATACTAAATTTATCCTAAAAATCAAAATAATTTTTTTTTGCGTTGGTATCTGTAATGTCATCATTTAGGCGCTTCATTAAAATTTAAGAAAATATAATGCATATAAATTTTAATATACCGAAGATGTATAGTATAAAAAGACTTTGCTCAAAAATAAAATTTAACCATATTTCAAATATACTGAATACAAATTGGAAAAATTGACGAAGTAAAAAGCAGAAAAAAATTAAATCAAATAACGAGCTAGGGAAAATAAATTATCACCAGTATGGCAATGGTTTTATTAATTATAACAAAAACTAACAGACCATAAAATTATATGTTAAGTAAGTTTCATAAAGTTCTAATGAATTCTACCTACTCTAATGGTGCCTGGAGTGCATAGCGCTCCATATTTCTGTAAGCCGTCCGGTTAGACGGTTACTACGTAATATTAAATGAGGTTGCAGGATTTTGGCATCGGTTTCCTTGATATTGGAAGCGTATCTAGGTTAAAACTATCTACTCAGCAAGTTTCATACAGTTCTAATGAATTCTACCTACTCTTATGGTGCCTGGAGTGCATAACGCTCCTAATTTCTTTAAGCCGTCCGGTTAGACGGTTACTACGTAATACTAAATAAGGTTACAGGATTTTGGCATCGGTTTCCTTGATAATGGAAGCGTATCTAGGTTAAGACTATCTACTCAGCAAGTTTCATAAAGTTCTAATGAATTCTACCTACTATAATGGTGCCTGGAGTGCATAGCACTCCTTATTTCTTTAAGCCGTGCCGTTAGACGGTTACCACGTAATACTTAATGGGGTTGCAGGATTTTGGCATCGGTTTCCTTGATAATGGAAGCGTATCTAGGTTAAAACTATCTATTCAGCAAGTTTCATAAAGTTCTAATGAATTCTACTTACCCTTATGGTGCCTGGAGTGCATAGCGCTCCATAATTCTTTAATCTGTTAGGTTAGACCGATGCCAAAATCCTGCAACCCCATTTAGTATTACGTGGTAACCTTATTTCTTTAAGCCGTCCGGTTAGACTACTTAATGAGGTTGCAGGATTTTGGCATCGGTTTCTTTGATAATGGAAGCGTATCTAGGTTAAAACTATCTACTCAGCAAGTTTCATAAAGTTCTAATGAGTTCTACCTACTCTAATGGTGCCTGGAGTGCATAACGCTCCTAATTTCTTTAAGCCGTCTGGTTAGACGGTTACTATGTAATACTAAATGGGGTTGCAGGATTTTGGCATCGGTTTTAGAACTTTATGAAACTTGCTGAGTAGATAGTCTTAACCTAGATACGATTCCATTATCAAGGAAACCGATGCCAAAATCCTGTAACCTCATTTAGTATTACGTAGTAACCGTCTAACCGGACGGCTTAAAGAAATTAGGAGCGTTATGCACTCCAGGCACCATAAGAGTAGGTAGAATTCATTAGAACTGTATGAAACTTGCTGAGTAGATAGTTTTAACCTAGATACGCTTCCAATATCAAGGAAACCGATGCCAAAATCCTGCAACCTCATTTAATATTACGTAGTAACCGTCTAACCGGACGGCTTAAAGAATTATGGAGCGCTATTCACTCCAGGCACCATTAGAGTAGGTAGAATTCATTAGAACTGTATGAAACTTGCTGAGTAGATAGTCTTAGCCTAGATACGCTTCCAATATCAAGGAAACCGATTCCAAAATCCTGCAACCCCACTTAGTATTACGTGGTAACCGTCTAACCAGACGGCTTAAAGAAACATGGAGCGATATGCACTCCAGGCACTATTAGGGTAGGTAGAATTCATTAGAACTATATGAAACTTACTGAGTAGATAGTCTTAACCTAGATACGCTTCCAATATAAAGGAAACCGATGCCAAAATCCTGCAACCCCATTTAGTAAGACGTAGTAACCGTCTAACCGGACGGCTTAAAGAATTATGGAGCGCTATGCACTCCAGGCACAATTAGAGTAGGTAGAATTCATTAGAACTTTATGAAACTTGCTGAGTAGATAGTCTTAGCCTAGATACGCTTTAATTATCAAAGAAACCGATGCCAAAATCCTGCAACCTCATTTAGTATTACGTGGTAACCGTCTAACCTAACGGTTTAAGGAATTATGGAGCGCTATGCACTCCAGGCACCATTAGAGTAGGTAGAATTCATTAGAACTGTATGAAACTTGCTGAGTAGATAGTCTTAACCTAGATACGCTTCCAATATCAAGGAAACCGATGCCAAAATCCTGCAACCCCATTTAGTATTACGTAGTAACCGTCTAACCGAACGGCTTAAGGAATTATGGAGCGGTATGCACTCCAGGCACCATTAGAGTAGGCAGAATTCATTAGAATTTTATGAAACTTACTGAGTAGATAGTCTTAACCTAGATACGCTTCCAGAATTCATTAGGACTTAATGTAACTTGCCGAGTATGTTCATTAGATCTGTATCTACTTACCAAATTTCAAAAATGGATGTTAAAATCCTACAGTCTCGTTTATTATGAAGTTCAGTTTGAACCTTATAACGGAAGACGACATAGCTTACCGCGGGCGGCATAGTGGATGCAAAATGTAATAAAACTTTATAAACTTGCTGGTTTTATAAATTTGGTCTTAATCCAATTTTATTGTCAAGGAAACCGATGGAATTAAAATTGATCTGATTTGTTAATTAATATCTTGTTCACTATCGTATACTATTAATATATTCGCTAAAAGAAACAGAACTTTCGGATTAACCTACATCATACGTAGGCTTAACTTCAATATTAATGGTTTTTCCTAACTTGTATACCAAAAACACCTAAATGATGGCAATTCAGTAACACATGCTCAAATATTTTATTATTTTGTTATTTTAGGAATAAAATAGTATAAACTTCATGTCACTTTATAGACGTGTGAAGTTTTTCCTAAGTTAATCCATTGTATAATCATTATATAGTAATGTAATGGTAGGTTCGTGAGTGAAATGTTAGATACCACTACTGGTATCGTTTTAAACTTTTTAAAGAATTTCTGCAATTACCTATCCGCCTAAATAGCATAACCTTCTCCTAAATGTAGCTAGAATATTTTATAATGCAACATGCAGAAAACAAAAAAAAAATTCTATACATATACTTACAATGCGATTCATTACTATTTATGATACGAAAAAAATTTAGTTCCCATTTCTGTTTCTTTTCATATCAAATTGACAAATAAAATAACATATATAATAATAATTAACAAATACATAATTAACAAATAAAATAGTAATAAAAATAATAATTTTATATGAAAACAAACAGAAATGGGAACTAAATTTTTTTCTTATCATAAATAGTAATGAATCGCATTGTATTACTCATATAATGACGCTCTCATTATAAGTCAAAACAGTTTTTACGCTCAAAAGTAAATAGAAAATGTAACAAAAGATGATGGAGAGAAAATACCGATCGCAACTAAGTTGGTTTTGTTTTGAATTGCAACAATGTTTTCTAAATTATAGACAAATAATTTTGAACGTTAAAATATTCGTTGAAAATTATAAAAAGCTAAAATAATTGAAGATTGTCCATAAAAACGATCTACATTTAAATCCAATTAAAGATTATTTTAAATGATTTTGTAGGTACAACACATACACATTATTTGTTCGTTTCGATAACTATATAGATAGACCACCGATGATATACATACTTATTTACACGCACACACTCAGCAATTCAATATATGTAAAAGGAAATCATACATCTACACACTATAAAGATTTAAAAATTGTTTGCAAGTTAATTTCGTAAATTTGTTCGTTTAAAATTTTATTGCTTGCCGCCTAATCGTAACGCATGTAGCTTTGTGTTTTCTTATTTTTAAACGTTATAAAAAGTTCATTTTGAAAATTTGTGTATTAAAACTTTTGTGAATTTGCGTGATAAAATGGTGTGTGCTTACAAAAACTGCTTAAATAAAAATCACTGTAAATCCACCAGAACATTTTTTACGGTGCTGCATGACCATCGTCGTGTGTTCGACAAGAATAAAGTTACTTCCAAACGCATAACTATTATGAAGAACTTTAATTTTAATGATTTCAAAATAAGTAGTTTTAGAACAAAAAATATTTAAAAAACTGTCTTTCCCCAGCCAATTAATAATCTTGTTTGTAAGTGTAAGGTCAATGACATAGATGCACGATGCAAGCGTTTATTAAAATTCGAATTTTTTTTAAATAAAAAAAAATTGATTCCAAAAGTTTCGCGTACGATTTCCAACCAGACACACAACACTGAGAGTCAAACAACAAGAATATTGAAAACACCTGACTTCCCACCTATAACATTGAAATATGAAAAAGGGCCTCCAAGAACTTATTTAAAGAATTATCAAGTTCCACAAATTCCTCATGAATGTCCCATCTCACCATCGCAATTTCCTAGTCCGCAACATCAAATTGAAGACGAAAATAAAGAACCCGTTCAACCTTTAAACAAAATTCTCAGGTTTATATTAAATACCCCTCAGAAAAGTAAAATGCAAACAGAAGAAAACACAATAAAATATTAATTGATAATACACTTGACGATCGACCACAAGTAAACACATTTTGTACTTGCACAAATATTTCATAAATTAAAATTATCTTGGACCCAAGTTGAACAAAAAATGTATTTGGAATTTGATTTTAAATCACCTTCATGTTACAAGCATTTATTAAAGAAAGGTTTTAATTTGCCAGATAAGGATAAAAAATTGTATTATTCAGTATAAAAAAACTAGTACATGTTTTAAAATTTTTGTATGGGTTAAATTTTAATTTTATTTTTATGTGACTTAGAAGAGTCTTAGAAGGGTATTATGAAAATTGTAAAGAGATTAAAACTCTAATAAGCAAGTTAAAAACTACCATTGGCTATTGCTTTCCTATTTAAAATACAATTTAGATAAAAATATTATTGTTTTATCTTATGAGAGATTAATTTGTTTTTCAAGATAAAATAAATTACAACAATTTAAGCTATTGTAGCAACAAGAACTTTCAAGAGCCCAACTGAAATCCCATTTAATTAACCTAATTATGGTTAATTAAATGGGAGCTTTTATGAAAATAATGCTCCCATTTAATTAACCTTAATTTTTATTTAGCTCTTTGGTTCTGTTCAAAACGGCTACTTATTTCATTCTAACGCCCGTTGCACATTTCAGCTAAGCTAAGCAAGAAACGTAGTTTCTATTAGCATAGTTTAGCTCGCACAGCTCATTCCGCTGCATATTTGAGCTAATTATATCTCTCAAGCATACATTTCAATACAAGTAAAATCCTATGTCTGTCAAAAATTAATTAACTAATTTTATTATATTATTTAAGAATTCAACCACTTTTTTGAATTTGATCCACAATACCAAACACAACAATACTCAAATGTCATCCAAATTTCAATATTTTATAAGTACACATAATAATAGCAATGTGAGCAATATAGCTGACTTTTGCAATCCAAAGACAACCCGAGCTAAGTTAGTTTGTATCGCTCAAAACAGAAAAACATAGCTCGCATAGTTTAGCTCAAATGTGCATCGTTCCATTAGGCCCGTTGCACATTTGAGCTAAGCTAAGCTAAGCGATGTCAGCTAAGTTCATCGCTCTTGGTTGAAAATAAAGAGTTTTAATGAAACAATGCACGCTTGAGCTAAGCTATGCGAGCTATGTTTTTCTGTTTTGAGCGATACAAACTAACTTAGCTCGGGTTGTCTTTGGATTGCAAAAGTCAGCTATATCGTTCACACATACATTGCTATTATGGTGTACATATTCGTCTATGTGACTATGTGATTCTAATAATATTTTGGCAGACATATAGCATTTTACTTGAATTGAAATGTATGTGAGAGCGATGTAATTAACTCAAATGTGCAGTGGAATGAGCTGTGGATGCCAAACTAAGCTAATAGCTGCGTTTCTCGATAAGGCCCCTTGCACACTTAAGCTATGTTCTTTTAGCAAAGTGAGCATGTTTTGAGATCACAGCTTTCGATTTACTTTGCAAAGCCTAAATAAGTGAAACCGAATTAGCGAAGCTTAACTCAACACACTCGTACGTCCCGATTTATTTAATTTCTTTATTTAAAGCTGTGGGATAGAAACATAGCTGATTGTGAGCTGATTAATTACGAGGGCAAATCAAAAAGTCTTGCAATTTTATATGAAAAAAAGAGTGAGTGAGACAGCAATATTTTTATTTTTCGACATAATCTCCTTTAAGGTTTATACATTTGTCACATCGATCAATTAACTTGCCTAAACCCTCTAAAAAAAAGATTTCTTTTGCTCCATAAAATATTCATTTACAACAGACTGTACTTCATAGTCACTGGAAAATTTCGGGCCCCTTAGTGTTTTTTTTTTAAATTGGGAAACAGAAAGTAGTCACTGGGTGCCAAGTCTGGACTGTACGGTGGATGCGGAATTTCCACGAAGCCGCAGCCCTTTAATGCAGCTTGAGCAATATTAGCCTTGTGCACTGGTGCATTGTAGTGAAGAAGCAAGATTTTTTTAATAACTTTCCTTGGCCGTTTTTCCCGGATCGCTTTTTTCAATTTTCGTAAAACTTCTGCGTAATATATGCCTGTGATTGTGGTTTTCGGTGCAATATAATCGATTATCAAAATTCCTTCAGCATCCCAAAAAACTGTTGCCACAACCTTACCAGCAGACGGTTGAGTTTTGAATTTCTTTGGTGGTGGTTCACTACGTTTAATCCATTGCATCGATTCTTGTTTGGATTCCGGATCCCAATGATAAAGCCATGTTTCATCGCCTGTTATTATGTTATCCAAGAAATTTTCTGGATCTTCTTTGTACATATCTAAAATCGCCTTTGAAGTTTCAACACGCATTTTTTTTTTGTTCTGCATTCAACAAACGGGGAACCCATCGCGCACTTACTTTCGACATGTGAAGGTGGTCATGTAATATAGTATATGTGGTACCGTATGAAAGAGAAAGTCTCCACGCTAACCGCGGAACAGAAATACGCCGGTCCTCCAATACAATAGATTCGGCCAAAATTACGTTTTCATGGCTAATCGCATCTGCTGGCCGATCCGAGCGGTTGTCGTCTTCAAATGACTCCCGGCCACTTTTGAATAATTTTACCCACCTTGTTACTGTGGCATATGATGGTGCAGATTCGCCGTAAACTTTTGATATATAGTTGAATATATAAATTGCATTTCGTCCATCTTTATAGAAAAATTTAATAACGGCGCGATATTCAATTTCATTCATTTTAAAAAAAATTCAAAACACGTGTTACTAAATTGACAAAAACAAACGAACTGCAAAATTTACATCGAAATGTTCTTCTAGAAGTTTCATCGCGACAAAAAATTTGAAAAATATATTGTTGTCTCACTCACTCTTTTTTTTCATTTCATATGATATTGCAAGACTTTTTGATATACCCTCGTATCTCCAAGGTGAAAATAAAAATTTAAATACATTGCTTTACAGATTGGGTAGACTCTGAGATTTATCTACAATATTTCTCTTATTTGACTTTGGAAAAAAACCAAAACGTGAAGCTGTTAAATGAAAACATAGCTCATATCAGTCAAAATACTTAGCTCAAGTGGGAAACGGGGCTTATAAAAGTTTTTTTATATACAACCAAGAACGATGAACATAGGTCAGTTCGCATGTCTTAGTTCAGCTGAAACAGGCCTTATTGTCTTATTAGTAGCCATCGTTCATGAGTATGCAAAATCATCCGAATTGATTCAAAGCGATTCAAGATGGCTGACTTTTAACCAATAAGCGCGCATAATTTTTATGCCTTAAAGGGAAAATCTGAACATATATCATCACCTTAACAGAGCTCTCACAATAGACAATTTTTTCTCTAAAGTAAATTTTTTTCTAAAGTTTGATTTTCAAACAAACTTCTAAGGCAAAATAAAAATTGTTTTATTGTGAAAGCTGTTTAAAGTCTCCACAAATAAATATTCGTTTCGGAAAGGTAATTAAGTATTAAAACGGTGTAAGACTAAATACAAATTAAGGTTAATTAATTAAATTAATACATAAAAATAAAATTTTACAATTTAGAGGAAAATAAAAACTGATTTTTTTTATTCAAAATAAAATACACAACGCATTTTTTATTTTAAAAAATAATTTGTATGGTACATCAAACTAAACAATTTAAAATTAGCGTTCGAATAAAGACGGAACTTAAAAGTAAGCCATTATTTATCCTGCCATAAAGAACTGAAACGTTTTCTTTCAGACAATGCTGACCATAATCTCTAGCTTAACTACTATTTAAAAATAGTTTTAATTACAAAATAGTGAGCGGCAACCTAAACTCGTAAGCTATTCACTTGTATATTGAATTTATAAAAAATATCTTATATACTTTCTTATATCCCTTTTTCAACTAAGAAAAATAAAAAATCTTCTCAATTTTAGTCCAACCCACACAAATGGGTGAGTAAAAAATTAACGTATGTAACGGCGTTGTTCATTAAAAATTTCGCTTGATTTGAAGTAAAACCAACACAACTGTGTGTATAGATATAGTGTTTTTTCGGACGGAAAATAAGTTAAAAAGGAATTCACAAATGTGTAAATTTGTTCAAAAAACATACAAAACTACATATACATGGTACTTTAGCCCTACCCGCACAATTGTGTTAGTAAAACACAAAAGGGATATGTAATTCATTTGAGATGGATTAATTCAGCCCCCAATTTAAACAATAAAATTTATTAGAGATTAACAGAAAAATGAATTTAAGTTTTGTTAGCGAACCTTAAATGCTCATAATTAGATTATAATTATACGCTCTAGATTTGCACACTGTAAACACCACATAACTCTCATTGGATTCTGTGACAAAACAGATCAAGTCAGACATGCTTTGGTTGAAATTATAATCTTTATAATGACATCCTCGTTTTTTCTATTCCAATGAGGAACAATCCCTTAATAAATAGTTGATTGAAAGACAATAATGAAAAACGACATACTATTGTAGTATGTCCAAGTGACAATTTTCCTATTTTTACGTACTTCTCTTACGTAATATTTTTTATGATAAAATCGAATTAATAAATTTTATTTTAATTTTGAAACAAATATTGGGTTCAATGTCCCCAGATTTGGATAAATAGAAAATCTGCCTTTCCATAACAATACATTGTTCTTAATGTATGCATATATAAGAAAATTACTCGTTCATATTTTCAATTATAAATTACCATACTGTAACAGTGCAATCAACGGCATCCTTTTAAAAAATTGTATTTAGTTGTTCTATATAGATTTCTACATCGTTTTCATTTTTAATCTTTATTCGTTTGTGTTTGTGAGAACAGATGTATTTAAAATAAACAATAATAATACACAGTTAAGTATGTACTCAATATATTAATATACATATGTATGTATATATCCTATCGTTCATATCTCCTTTCCAATAATGGATTTATTTGATTGAACAATTCATATTCTTTTGCATTTCTATCATAGAAAAAAAATTATTTATGCTATTTTTTATAAAAAGAAAATTGAAGTAAGGTATTCATGATTTGTTTTATTGTTTATCACAAAAATATTAAACACATTTTCTACATGACCTTGCAATTGTAAAACAATACGAGTTGAAATAAATATATGCTGTGTTAATATGTAGTATAATAAGTTAGAGTGAAGCAATACTATACTGGTTAATGGTATACAAAAATACGCCGTGTGTACTGTAAGTGTATTTAATCTTGCAAACATTTAGGCGAACTAGTAAAATTATTGCATAACTTAATTTCGATTAACGCGCTACCTGGATTTTCACCCTCTAAAGATTTTTTTCGAATGATGGTACTACTATATATGTATTGCTATGGTTAATCCTAACTTTTCATTTTTTTTGTTTTAGGATAAATTTAGTATAAACTTCACATGCATTCCAAAAATCATTTAAGAATCCCATTTCCTTCTAACATATTCAATCCCATCATAATCGGTTAAGAATTAATCAAGTTCTGTCCCAGGTGGCCATATTCCAGAACTTCTTCCAAAAACCATTTAAGAACCTCATTTCCATCTAACATAATCAGTCCCATCATAATCAGTTAAGAATTGATCGAGTTCTGTCCCAGGTGGCCATATTCCAGAACTTCTTCCAAAAACCATTTAAGAACCCCATTTCCATCTAACATACCCAATCCCATCATACTCGGTTAAGAATTGATCATTTACAAAATTGTGAATTTGAAATGGAAAAAACCTTAACTATTGAATAAATTCATAAAACTAGACATCATAAATCTACCTCTAAATTTATGCGTTTTCTATTAAAAATAATAACATAGCAAATTTGAAATTACACGTCGAAGTAAAAATTAAATCGAAAGTTCTATTTATTCTACTCGTCCTTAACAAAAATTAAATTTGTTTCATTTTTTTATTAAAGAACTAAAGTATTCACTTGTCAGCGATCAAAAATTTGAAATTTTATGTCTTCTGTTCTATTCAAACGATCGATCTTTTTACTTTTCTATTATTCGCTTACTATTCAGTGAATGGAATGCAAAAACAGAAATTTTGTTTTGTTATTCTCGGTTGACGAATAGAAAATATTTCCATACAAAAACATGATCACAAGGCAGCATGATGAATAATTGTAAATCGAAGAGTAATTTCGATCCCTCGAAATTAGTTAAAATATTAACAAATTCATTTCGCAAACGTGTTTTGTCAACAATTTCGTCAGGAGTATCTAAAGCACCTTCTTGGCAATAATGTGAGTGAATGGAATTAATAAAGTGAGTGAGATGTTTATAAAGTGACTTGCGAATGCCAAAAAATGTATATTGAGCAAACTACGCAATTATTAAGTACAAGATTCACACAACATAAAAAAATGCCCAAAAAATCAAACTCAAAAGAATTAATTGTGAAAATACCAGTGCTTTGTCAGTTCGTTTATTCGAAACAAATCATAATGTGTTTTTAGACAATAGTAGTGTTGCTTTCGCTAATCCGCTTAGCTTAGCTAAGAAATGTGAAAGCAACAACTTTTGGCTTTAACTTTTTAATGCGTTTTAATTTTTCTGTGTTGGTTCATTTTCTTAATATTTATTTTATTTTTTTTTTATTTTATGAAATTCCAATATGCAATGCCGACGGAATTCCATTTACATTCGCGTTCTAAAACCACACTGCTTCTATGGAAAGAACCATGTGTAGCATACGGAAAATCGTACTACCAGCCAAAGAAAAGTGTCACAAAAATTCCGGTGTCGGTGTGAATCCCAACTAAAAAGAGAAAAAATATCACAGAAACAAAAGGCACATGTTTTGTATATATTTTCCAATTGGAATAAATAATAATTCTTATTCGAAATAAAACAAAATTTTCCATTTATTATAAAATAAATATTAATTTTTTATTGATATAAATTAATATACACATAAATACATAAAATTTTCGCCCAATTCGACCTTTTTGTTTTTTGACACAAAATTACATTTTAAGCACGTTCACGTTCACCATTGTCTTGCTAATTGAATATCCTTTAGCATAATTGTAACACATTTCGCATGAATCGCGCATAAATTTGTATCTTCAATTCAATTAAACCAACTAAATATATCACTTCACGACGAATTTCATGTCATTTCACGTAAACCTACTGTACCGGAACGATAATGATGTGTTTTTAACTCATATGATGTACTTTTACGAGCATCCAATTTTACATCCTAACAAGCACAACCTTGAAAAATAAAAATAAAATATGAAATTTCCATCATTACAAGGCGACGCCATTTTAAAATTATTTTATTACCCCTTTTTTACATCCAAATTTATTGGTCACAAGCACAACACAAACACGTAATATAATTCCTTATATATAATTGATGAAGTAAACACCATAAAACACAAGTTAACATAATAAAAATAAAATCGAGATATGCACGAGAATGACGCGTTATCTTCTCAAGTGCTATATTAAACTGAAGATACAAAACAATAAACAAAAAATAAAAATAAAAACTTCGCGAATGAAAGAGAAAGAAATTTCTTTTTGCCGAAAATCAATATTTTTGTGTCTTTGATATTTTGTAGTACAGAATTTTGTACGACATTTGAGCAGTTTTTTCCACACAGTGGAATAATTGCATAGAACAAATTAAATTCGGTATTTTGCTATCAAATAACAAATGCTAAATTTTTCTACAAGATAAATTTTTCGAGAAAAATAGAAAAAATAAAGCCTTGCGGTAAACACCATAACCATAAAATGATTTTATTTCCCCTAATCCTAAAAATTTTTTTCTTAACATTCTAAAACAAACGGCTTGAATACAATGCAATTGTTGTTGTAATATTTTGAAAGCAACACAGCTAATGTTGAAATTATAGAAAATGAAGTAACCCAATATGCAATGCCGACGGAATTCCATTTACAATCGCGTTCTAAAACCACACTGTTTCTATGGAAAGAACCACGTTCAGTACACGGAAAATCGTACTACTCGCCAAAGTAAAGTGTCACAAAAATGGTGAACCCTCTTTTAAAAATAGTACACGGAGAAAAAAAATCACCAATTTTTTTCCTATTTATGTATGGGAGTCCGATTATAGTAAGCTGTACTATTTATTATTATATAATTCATTATGTATATAGGAAACATTATATTTTGCATAGTAGACAGTGCTATATAGGAATCTCTCCTATAAATTACACCAATTACTATAATTTCCCATAGTAGTATTTCCTATTAACTATAGAATTCTTATAGGAATGTTACCTATTTGTTATAGGAATTCAAGAAAATTAAGATTTTAGTAGTAAGCCCTGCTATATATTATATAACAGTTTCCTATTTACATGGTAACCGTAGTAAATTTTACTATCCGCTAAAGTGAATGTTCCTATTCATTAAATAGTAATCTGTCCAATTATATTCCACCAGTGCACCGGCTCCTATATTTATTGAAATCTGTCCTATATATTTTTTTCCGTGTATGTGTGGTGGAATACCAGGTGGCTCGTAGTATTTCGATAGATTTGTATTAGATTTGCATTAGTGGTCCGGGTAGTTGCGATTGAATTTCATTATTTAATTTATTAACGCCGTCATTTTTGGGAGCTAGGAGTGCACGTTCGCACAGCCAATCATGATTTTTGAAGTTATTTGGCAGATTTGGGAATACTTTCATTACCACGTCCTGTATTGATGGCAGCATTTGACAAAAATTAGGCTGGAACGATATCTCACATGTTACAGGGTCATTTGGCAATTTCCCGTTACCCATGTCCAAAAGCTGCCTGGCAAATGTTTTAGCTGTACCATCGTGATGTAAATTCACACGCATATTTGTAGATAGTGTGATTTTCGTGACGTGTTTCCAAAGATGAGACGCCTTCAGGCAGGCATTAAGTTCATCAGCGGGTGTTGATCGTGGAATGACTGGCAAAGTTTGACGAAAATCACCTGCTAGTAGTGTTAGAGCTCCTCCCATTGGTCGGTTATTTTGTCACAAATCGCGCAAAGTACGATCAACCGCTTCAAATGCTTTTTTGTGTGCCATGGTACATTCATTCCAAATAATGATTTTACATGTTTTTAATAACGTGGCAATTCCCGAATTTCGTGTTATATTGTAAGAAAAATTATCCGCTTGATTCAAATTCAATGGTAGTTTAAACGTTGAATGTGGTGTGCGTCCTCCATCGAGTAAAGTGGATGCAATTCCAGATGATGCAACAGCGAGGACGATTGTATTCTGCTGTCTTACTTCAGCAAGTATTAAATTAAGAAGAAATGTTGTTCCAGTGCCTCCGGGTGCATCAAGAAAAATAATTCGTCTGTTACCGTTTGCTATGTATTGCATCACTTTAGTGTATGCCTGTCTTTGATCATCCACTAAGAGACTTTTTTGAGTCTCAGCGAAAACTCGTAACTGACCAACGTTGTAATTTTGTTCTCGTAATAGATCTTTGTCACGAACAATGTTTCCATGGCGTGTCGGTGCTGGCAACCCAAGTTGGGAAATGACTTTGTTATTAATGTATAAGCATGCATCCTCGAGTAATATAAGTGCTTCATTAAATATGTCTCCTGAAAACTGTATGTCCATATCGGGATTAGATCTACGTGCTTGCCAAAGTATATCTTCACTAAGGCTTTCTTTGTGCTTTTCCCAAAGACCTTTATGGTCGGAAGGTGTGCATGTTGTTAATATGATTGCAAAGAGCTTGCGTATTTGTGCTGGACGACACATAAGACATGCTTTGGTTAGTGTTCTATCCCAGTGTTCATCATTTTCAAGTAAGCCCAGTTTAAGACATGCCTCTCTGTAGGTTTGACATACTTCGCCATTTACAGTTCTCAGTGCCTAAAAAGATGATGGTCCTCTTACTTCATGAAGCAGCATTCTCAGAAATTCATGCATTCTCTTCTGAAAAACTGCTTCTTCGACGTGTTCCATGTATAATATTTTGGTACTTCATGATACAGCAACGTTTTTACGAATGAATCTGTTCCGCACAATTGAAAAAAGGCTGTTAACCCTTATGTGAGTGACGAAGTACCCGGGTACCTTTTGCACTTTTAAATGTCTAACTTTGTATGTTCCAGTCATAATAAAACGTTTTAATTTTATGAGAACTTCTAGTTCAATTGATAGATTACAATCACACTTAAAAATGAGAAATTTTACAACTTGGACGCACGTGAGAGCAAAAAGTAGTTTAGTTGTACGAATTAGAGTAACAAAGGTACCCACCTTTATATATTTTACACTATATTTGAAAGAAATAGTATGCAAATATTTTATATTTTTCTATTATATGTCGTTGTATTTCATTGTTTGTATTTCTGTTTATTTATTTCATTTAATTTATGTTTATATTTTTATTTATTTCAAAAAAACTAACCAACATTTTTTTATTACTATCGATCATTTTTTCCATTGATGTGATATGTTGGATTATTAACGTTTTTACAGAATGTTCTTCGAAAACTGACAAGTTGCAGCTAATGCAAAATTGTGTTCAATTTATGTAATTTTAGCAAAATCCGTTATACATTTCGAAATTGCAAAAAAAATTTTAAAAAAATTAGTTTTAAGCAACGTACCCGGGTACCTTAATCACTCAAATTAAGATATTTTTTCTTCACTCACATGAGGGTTAATGTCGTATTCGTTGGTTGCGCAGCTCTCTGTAAGAGATTTTCTTCCGTAAAGTAAACTCGTTGTACATTTTCTAAGTGTACACTAAGATGTACAACTGTTGGATAACGCTCGTGAATATTAAAACTCAGAATTCGCCAGATAGCTTCATTACTGCTGATGTAACGTCCTATTTGAAATTGCGTGACTTCATCGAATGGTGAATTTGTATTCGAAAGTCCAAAAATTGTCATATCATTGCCTTTGTTGACGTATTTACATACATATTTAATTGACTTAACCGAGTTACAGTACTCAACGTTAATATGGCCTTTAAATATTTTCGACAGTAATGGAGTGTAAGGAACAATCCAACTATTATCTACCTCAGGATGCACATTGTTTACTTTGATAGTGGCCGTGTCCTCCGTCTCTGCTATTGTGGATATCCATCGTCCCCAGTTTGTGTTTCCTGATACATCTTTCGGGGATATTTTTTCGAACACTTTCCGTCTTTCATGCAAGGTGAATTGGGATTCACGGCTCCACATGGCCCATGTATCATGTTTTTGCTAACGATTTCAAAAAGTATCGGATCTTCTTGAGGATTGGGTAATTCAGCTGATATAACACTATCAATTTGAGTCGGAATAATCTTGTCCTTTAACCAAATCAAAATGTGAGCATGTGGTAGGCCTCTTTTCTGCCATTCTATAGAATACATCCAGCAGCGAGTTACTCCATAAATATGACTTTTAGTTATGAGGTTCATGAGATTTATGAGTTTCTGTTTGAAAACTCTAGCTGTCAGATCATGCCGATGGGTCGATGATTGCCCAATTAGAAGTAAATCTATAATCTCAGTCCATGTTGGATTACACGTAAACGTTATAAATAGATCAGGACGTCTAAATCTTTGAACATACGTCATGGCATCCTGAGCGTATTCGTGCATGTGCCTTGGACTTCCTGTATACGTAGCTGGTAATATGACCAATTTCTCAATGTCAGCAACGTTTCCATCATTTGCAATTGCATCGCGCAAGTGAATATATTCCTAGGAACGAAGTTTTTTCTGATTTAAGCGAATGAAAATAAGTCGTTCACTTTCGATTTTAGCATACATATCAACAATGAATTGGTGAAAAAGTTGACGGCACTTCAGGATGTGGTTTGATTGTTGTGCTCTAAACATAATACGATACTCATAAAAATTCATGCAGGAAACCCTTTTCGTCATCGCAGCACTTGTTGTTGGGTTAGTTTGCATCACGTTGAAATAATACCCATCTTCTCCTTGCCAAAACAATATTGGATATTGAAGAGCATCATACGATCTGTGTGTTTCAATAACACGCTGTAGGCTTTCATTTTGTCTATGGATAATAATATCACGTCGGTTGAAATCCGTTCCGAACATTACAATAGCAACTTCGTTGATTGTTGGAGCATTGAATCGTCTTTCATGTTGACCAGACGGTGTTTTGTCTGCTCGAATAACTACTATGTGGTCATCTGATGGCATTTGCTCCAATGCAGTTTTGAATAAATTTACCAGCTGATTGCGTTCATAGAATAAAACCTATATTTCACGTTTTGTTCCGGGACTAATAGCACAACGTTGATAAGTCTCCGCCTCCTCGTTGCCCATGAAGTAAATTTGTAAAAACTTGGAGTCGTTGTTAGAGAGAGGAAGAAGTGCTCCAATTTTATGATAAATTTGTCCTTGTACTTTAAACGTGGGCATAAAACCTCCATACTGAACAATTTGGTTTGCTCCAAAAGATGTTATTTGAAAGCATGAGTTGTATTTTGGAATATTTTGTAGAAAATGTCTGGATAACTCAGTAGTTCCGGAGACGTAAGCTATAAGAGGTTCAGGCGGATCATCCAGAGGAGGCAAATTCACTTTTCCATTTGAACAACACATTCCAGGCGATTCATTGTGAAACCACAGATAAGAATTAAACAGATGTGGATCTTTCCTACAACCGTGATGTGTATGAAACAAAAATTATTAATTTACATACCCTGTTATAATAGGGGTTTTACTATAACTCTCTTTCATACCAAAGTAAAATTTCATAAACAATATTTTATATTTTTTTTTTTTTTTTTTTTTTTTATATTTTACTTTGGTTTTTATCAATTGTAATGGTGTATTGTGATTGTTCCGTATATTGGTCTATTTCAGCACTCTCGAATTAATTACACAACCGTAGGAAATTCTTCCATTTGCGTCAATCTGTATGACAACGACCATGATAATCGACACCTACTTATACACAATCAACTTCCCAACCACCCCATACATTTTTCTTTCCTTTAACGCTGGATCGCGGATAAATTTGAATTTTTTGACTTATAGATGGCTAATGTGTAAGACATTAGCCATCTATAAGTCAAAAAATTCAAATATTTTATATGTTAAATGTTCGTTTGTGTACGACACAAACGAAAAAAAAAACGCATGCTACCCGTTTATTAGGTATCCCAGTTGTACTTTGCATGAGCGACCGACGAATTTTATTTTAAAATGCATAAAAACGATGAAATAGACCATACACGTATACTTATAAGTATAAAACAAATGTATTCGGTTATCTATTTGTGTGAGTATTATACCAATTCACCATAATATCGGCTTTTATTCGTAAAGTTTACGTGAAATATGGTGTAAAATGATGCTCACGGTGAGGTAAAATGGAGCGATCACCGTGATCGATTAAGTAGCGCTATCAAAGCGCTCAATCGTACAACTGGGATGATATCAAAGGGCCGAATGTCGAAGGGCCGAATGTCGAAGGGCTGAATTTTAAAGGGCCGAATGTGTCGAAGGGCCGAATGTCGAAGGGCCGAATGTGTCGAAGGGCCGAATGTCGAAGGGCCGAATGTCGAAGGGCCGAATGTGTCGAAGGGCCGAATGTGTCGAAGGGCCGAATGGGTCGAAGGGCCGAATGGGTCGAAGGGCCGAATGGGTCGAAGGGCCGAATTTTGTTTGATTTTTTTTTGTTTTTAGAAATATATTTTTTTTATTTTTTTATTTAATTTAATTATTTAATTTAATTATTTTTTTATTTTTTGTATCATGTCTCTGGTGGCGCATGATAAAATTTTCCGACCGGATACGTGGAATTTCATAAAAACTCAAAGATGAAAAATATTACAATACATAAATTCATAAGAAACTCATTTATGTTTAATAAAAAAAAAATTACAAAATATTCTATAAAAAAAAAAATGAAAAATAAAAAAATATATAAATACTCTAATATTCTTAAAATACTTTTTTGTTATAAAACAACAAATTTAAAAAATTATATTTCTAAAAACAAAAAAAAATTCGGCCCTTCGACCCATTCGGCTCTTCGACACATTCGGCCCTTCGATCCATTCGGCCCTTCGACACATTCGGCCCTTCGATCCATTCGGCCCTTCGACATTCGGCCCTTCGACCCATTCAGCCCTTCGACACATTCGGCCCTTCGACATTCGGCCTTTCGACACATTCGGCCCTTCGACACATTCGGCCCTTCGACACATTCGGCCTTTCGACATTCGGCCCTTCGTACCTATTCCGTTTATTATTATCGATCGTTTGAAAGTACCTGTTTCTTTTACGACATATTTGTATTAAAAATAAATATGTACGTAAGAGAAAGTGTATTATGTATATAATTACATACTTGTCTTGTATATATAATATATTGTGAGTTTGTATACACGATCGAATATTCGTTCTCATTTAGATTTAGCAAAATTAAATACTCGAAGACGACAAGAAAAGGAAAAGGATCGCTTATATGTATGTAGCGTCTGTGCGGCTAAAATTGAATATACATATTATGTTGTGATATATTTGGTTGTGGTGTGCAAAATTGAAATGTAAGTAAAAATTTGAGAAAAAATATTTGGAGGTTTATGATACGAAAATAATGGCAAAATTATCAATCGAAAGGAAAAGTTGTTTTCTAATGGTCGCAGTGAATAAACATGTATTATACAAATAGATATTTGTGTTTACTTTACATACATTATGTACTCGTATATACCAACTATCTATACTGATTTTAACAAATTAATTACATACTTTTTCTACGTGTACTATACGGATGATTGTGATTTTAATTTAAGAATATTAAAATAACAAAACTCGTAATTATTTTATTTGGACAAAATGAATGAAATCAGGTCACACTGGAAAGATTGCATTGGAGAATGTATTATGTATTTAGGTTTGTTTCTAAAAAATGATCAAGCATATAATTGTTTATTAACATTTTTCATTATTTCATATTATCTGAAGCATGGTAGTAATAAATTTGCTTTGATTAGCTTTTTCACATCTTTCAAGATGTCCAAAATTACAGCTCGGTATTGATTTTAACCATATTTGCCGTAAACTTAATACTTCGATGTGGTGTATAGAATTATGGTACTGGGGTATACATGCAGTTTCATTTTTGAATTGCTAACCCTAGTTGTGATCAATCGATTCGCGAGTTTACATTACTAGTGCACTACCATTTTCCAGCCACCAACCACTCTTTACCATAAAAACCACCTCACATTTCTGAAGCATAAACGACCACTTCTTTCAAAATTTCAAAAACAGATATATCAATATCGGATAATAGAAAAGATCAAGATGAAAACCGATTTATTCATTACTAGCTGACCCGGCGAACTTCGTACCGCCTCAAAATCAATAAATATTTTTAAAGTTATTAGCTTAATTAGATTGAGTTTTTTATTAAGATTAAATTACAAAAATCAATATGAAATATATTTTAATTACATTGAAATGAAAGGAATTCACGTGGCAGCAAGGCTTTCGTTTTATTGAATTGAATCGAAATGGTTCGCGTAGCATTGTTGCACTACTTTCTTTTAAACTATTTGCTGGGTGGGTTTCAATGGAGTCGATTCCCTTCATTATAGCACCTTGTGATATACGACCTTTTTTGTTTTATTGTTAGGTGCGAGAACGAATAAAGCGGATGGTTTACCGACACGTGAACATGCTTCGTACAATTGGGCGTGAGAGAAACATTCATTTTCTAGATTCAGGCCACAAACACTCAAGGATTGGCCTTGTGATTTGTTGATCGTCATGGCGAATGCAAGACGAATCGGAAATTGAATTCGTTTAAACTCGAATGGCATATCGGTTGGGATCATCGGAATTCTCGGAATGAGAACTTCTTTACCTTTGAACTTCCCTTGGAGTATCGTCGCGTAAATCACATTGCCCATGAGGTTTGTCACCACCAAACGCGTTCCGTTACATAGTTTTGGTTGATTCAGGTTTCGTAGCATGATGATTACCGAGCCAACTTTTAGTTGTAAATTGTGCGGTGGCAGGCCAGGTAGATCCAATGAGTTTAAAAATTCAATTGGATAGTTGGTTGCTTCGTCTTCGTTTGTCACACAGTCGATAGATTTAAAGGAATGAACTGGACCGACGATTAGATTTTGAATTGTAAAATGTAAGTGACCCACATCTTTGTTCTTTGCCGCAAGAATTACTCGTTCACTCACCCAATTGTGATTTTTGTGGTTAGTAATGATGTTCGTGAACACTTTGTTGATGAGCTCGTCCTTCGTTGAGACAAAAATGCAAAAGTTCTGAGGAAACGAAATCAATCCGTTCGATTAGTCGACCGGAACACGGCCATTACCGATAGTCAGCAATTGCTTAGAGAATTCTTCGGCAGATGGATCGTTTAACAATGCAACTCGCATGTTTGTCGTCAGCTGAAGTTTTTTCACATAACACCACAGAGCCGATGATTTGAAGCAAGCGTTTATTTCATCAGCAGCGGTCGATCTTGGAATGACTGGTATTGTTTGACGGAAATCGCCAGAAAGTAGAATCATTGTGCCTCCAAAACATCTTGAGTCATTGCGTAGATCTTTCATAGTTCTATCGAGTGCTTCCAATGCGCGTTTGTGCACCATTGTACATTTATCCCACATGATGATTTTACTTGCTACCAAAACTTTCGCTATTGCTGAGTGTTTTGCAATGTTGCATGTCGGATTTTCAGCCGATTGAAGGTTTAACGGCAATTTCAACGCTGAATGAGCTGTTCGGCATCCTTCTAGCAATGTGGCCGCTATCCCAGAAGTAGCAACTGCTACAGCAATATCGGATCTCGCACGAACAGTGGCCAAAATCAATGACATGAGGAATGTCTTCCCAGTTCCACTGGGCGCATCGAGGAAAAATAATCCACCATTTCCATCATGAATTGCCTTCATTAACGTATCGTACACTCCTTTCTGTTGGAGGTTCAACAGTGGTACATTGGTTCGAACTGATTGGTTCAATGCATCTCGATCATATTCATGTTCACGTTCCAATTCTCGATTGAAAGCGTCGTTCATTCCACGACATGGCGTTCGCATTCCTAATTTGACTAACAAACTGCCACACATGCGAAAACATATGTCTTCGATCAAAAGCAAAGCCTGGTTATGTATGTCCTCATTCACCTCGAGATTGGGATTTCCGAAACTGACACGAATTCGATGTATAATATCTTCTGACATGTCATTCTTGTACTTGCTCCATAGTTCACGTGGATTTGATGGGAAGCATGTCGAAATAATGATAGCAAATAATGTGCGTATCTGGTTTGGTGTTGCAGAAATAATTGATTCAGCGATTGTCATGTCCCAATGAGTATCGTTTTCAAGCAAGTTGAGCTGTTGACATGCAGCACGAAATGTTGGGCACACTACACCATTGACAGTTCGAAGTGATTCAAATGATGTCGGCCCACGAATATTCACCAGAAACAACCGCAAGTAGAAGCATTCGTCATTCTTCGGATGAACTGTGTTAATACGACCAAGAGCATCAGTAGAACGCACATTTGGATGATCAGGAACCGCATCGCCTTGCTTTCGACGTTGAAATTTTTTTGATGAGGCGTTCCAAGTGTAATAACGTGGCATCTCAGAGTAGAGCAATGTTCGTGCAAACGGATCACTTTGACAAATCGAAAAGAAACTGGTCAATGTTGTTGCTGGAGGTGTCTCAGCACGTTGATCAACATTCGATGTGTTGAAATAAACTCGTTGACCATTCTCCAGATGCACCGCCAAATGTACAACAGTGGGATGACGTTCATGAATAGGGAATGAGAATATACGCCAAAACGCCTCATTGCAGCTCACATATCGACCAACTTGATAATGCGTGATTTCATCGTTTGTATTGGGATTTTGAAAAGCAAAAACCGCCATATCGCTGCCTTTCGTGACATATTTACAAAATATTTGATGGACTTCACTGAATTGCAGTACTCCACGTTGCAATGCGCCTTGAATGTTTTGGAAAGAAGTGGCGAATATGGAACAATCCAAGTGTTGTCGACCATGAACTCATTTCCTTTCACTATCGTTGTGATAGTTCTACCGTTATCATCGGGTAATCGACGCCGGTACAGTGGATAACCATCATTGCCAGTGATAGTCTCTGCGGTTAAATGTCGTGGATAACGCTTGGAACACTTGTTGTCGACCATGCACGTTGATTGGGGATTGATGGAGCCACTCGGACCGTGAACCATGTTCGTAATTACAACATCATGCAGGTCTGGATCGGTTTCAGGATCAGGAATCTCGGCACATATGATGTCATCTATTTGGTCTGGTCGAATTTTTTCGCGACCGGATTTTTTGTTTGAAGACACGTGCGATGATGTCGTGCCGATCACTTGTTATTTGCCCGGGTAGCAGCAGTTGAACAATCTCTATCTATTTCGGATTGCAAGTAAAAGTGATGAATAGATCTGGACAACCGTAATGACGAACATATGTCATTGCATCTTGCGCATATTCATGCATATGAAGCGGGCTGCCAATGTACGTCGCCGGTAGAATAGTCAATCGACCAACATTAGCTGCATCTCCATCGGTGCTGATCGCATCGCGTAAATGGATATACTCCTCCGAACGCAGTTTAGCTTGGTTCAACCGAATGAAAATGAGGCGCTCCGTTTCGATTTTGACGTACATGTCGACGCAATATTGCTGAAGCAAACGACGAAATCGCAGCAAATAGTTGTCAGCATTTTGACGAATCATCAAACGATATGCATAATAATTCATCGAGCTAACCTTCTTGTTATAGTTTCCTCACCTGAAATGAAATCAGTGAAATTAGTGTCATAATGGAAATTATGATATCAGTACTCACCGCTCAATGGATTTATCATGTTGATATTGAAGTGATATCCATCGTCTCCTTGCCAAAACATCAGCGGGTATTGCAATGTATCGTATGAACGGTGTGTTTCGTTTATTCGTTGCAGTTCGCGACGTGTAAGCACAATATCGCGCGGTTCCACGTTTTCACCAACAATCACAATTGCGACTTCATCTATTGTTGGAGCATTAAATTGGCGTTCGTGTGTTCCAGCGGGTCGTTTTAAACAACCGAACCAATGCATGATGTTCATGGAGTAGTTGCTGCAAATCTTGCAGAACTATCCCTTTCATTGCCGTATTGATCGTTTGGCGCCGATCAAGTTGATCCTCCATATTGCCCATAAAGTAGATTTGGATGAATTTATGCTGTCCATCTTCAATCGGTTGCAATGACCCAATTCGGTGGTGAATTTGGCCTTGAATCTGTAAAGTCGAAGACGAAGTCAGAATTATAGATTTTTGATCACCAAAAGAAAATTAATGTTTACTCTCTCGAGCAGAAATGACCTTGAATGTTGGATTGAATTCGCGTTCTTCGATAATGTCTGCTCCAAATGAAGTCATTTGGAAACATCTGTTGTATCTTTGAGTGTTGGATAGAAAATGTCGTGATTCTAGTGTCTCGCCACGAAGCAATGAATGTAACGGTTCAGGTAGTGCAGGCAATAATGGCAATCTCACCTTGCCACTGAGACAGCACAATCCAGGCGTTTCTCCAGCGAACTTCAATGCACCGTAATGGTCGCACGCAAACTCCATTGGGCCAATTCGAACGAAAGGATGCGAGTTGTAGTCAATTGTGCAATCGTATTGAAACGCTATTCGATTCAAATCAACACTTGAAGGATTTCTTCTTGCGCGTCGAATATTATCACGTTGTTGATCTGTGCGATAAGCTCGACGATTTCTCATTGCCAACGGAACCATTTGACGTACTGCCTCTACTTGTGAAGCGCCCAGTCAGGCCATACTAACGGGGCGCACTTCTCGTGTGATTTCTTGTTCATCTGCAGTGGATTGATTCGCAATAGTCCGAAGTTTATTTGCATTACGGCTTCGTGGTGAAAGATTAGATCATCTGGCTCGCGGCATTGTAAATAATACTGGAAAATTAATCACACAATCCAAAATTACATAATCAATTATCGATGTGCGCACAATCACAAATGTAATAACCTCACAAAGTGAACATCTTCGAAGGGAACTTACCGTTTAAAAATCCCGATCGAAAATAGAATTCCGCAGAATAAAAAAATAATGAAAAAAACCAAAAAAAAATCTGGTGTCCGGTGTTGGGACACTCTGTACCACTAAACAAATTACGTACAATTGTACGCAAAAAAGTACTGTTTTCTTGATGTTGTTGGCATACACCACACAATCTCTTATTTCACTAAATTCCACCACTTATTTTAATATTATATGCTAAACCACAAACCACTTAACTAATATGAAATAACCAAAACCAAAAATAAATTAAATTTAATATTAAAATCGCAAAGGAAAAAAACTGTTTTTGGAGCTGTCAAAATATCTACTATTCGCACAGAAATCGTAGTTCGGACGAAGATTTTATCTATATAAAAAGATAAGTAGATGAAACCGTAGTTACCGTTAGTTACCGTGTAACTAACCCGACTTTGTTTTATATATATAAATTATTCAATTTATTTAGCCACCCCACTATATTTATTTATTTCCATGCCTAACCGAGCGTCTGATAATTTTTGGCTGGCGGATTTTTAGATAAGCCTGACAATTTACGAAAGTGCGCTCTAAATTATTAACAAAGTAATTAAACTATGAATAGGAATATGTTTTACCAAATCTTATCAAAAAACCAAAATTTCAGCGATGTCTAAGCATAATCACTAGTAGATATGAACGGGTGATACTTAAACCTATCTAAATTGGCATGAATCTTTTCAATAAAAAGCGTTGAGCCCGTAAAGGGATTTTCTAGATATCGTAAATTATTCATATAATATTGCGAATGGAATTGCTCAAGCACGTCATACCAATTAACATAAATCTCCGAAACGGTTGCGCGTAACCATGGGTATGCATGAATAAAGGATACTCATCCCTATCAAAATTTATATGTATAGTATTGTTCCAATAAAAATGGTTGTGCTCGTCTTTCGATTTCCTATCGTATATTATTCATACATTATTGCGAGTAAAATTGTTCACACGTCATACAAATTAACATAGATCTCAGTGACGTTTGGGCATAAGCCCTAGTATGTATATGGATAGAGGACAACCAGGCCTCTCTAAATTGGTACGATTTAGTCCGATTTAGCATGAGCATGATTTAGTGGAATATATAAAAAAAATTGGACTCGTTTGGAGTTTTTCTAGATGTTTTTTATTATTCATATAATATTACGAATGGAATTGATAGATATACCACTTAACTTAAACTTAAGATATGTATAGGCATGCCCACTAGTAAGTATGGATAGGTTACACTTAGGTCTATCTAAATTGGTATGTGCTATCCCAATTGAAATGGTTAGGTTCGTCTGTGGATCTTATATATGCATATCGTATATTCTTCATATATGTTGTGAATGGAATTGCTCACACGTCCCAAAAAATACAAACACACAGTCCTAACTTAATTTTTATGCATTATTATTCCAATAAAAATGGTTGGGCCTTGTCGGAGGGTTTTATAATTGATGTGATGTGTTCTATTCGCAATATTATAAGAATACTATACCATATCTAGAAAATCCTCCGACGGGTTCAACCATTTTTATTGGAATAACACATGCCAATTTAGAGAGGTGCGAGTGTACCTATTAATGTTATTTTGTATGACGTATGGTGAGCAATTCCATTCACAATATTATATATGAATAATATAAAATATCTAGAAAGTCCTTACCGAAACGGCACAGTGTGTTAAACTTTTTGATCCTTGATTAAAATGAAAACAACTATGACCTCCTGTGGGAGTGCAGAACTTATAGGATGACCCATCTTCCTTATCAGTACTATAGGCTGGAGCTATGCAATGCACAGATTGTTCTATGCAAATCGGACATATAGCTATACGTCCGAGATTTAGCTACTGCGTAAAGTAAGAAAATTAAAGAAACACCGCGAAAGAGTTGGCAGTGATTCGGCCCCAGAACCGATTGCAAAGTTAATAAACAAACATATAAAACAAGCTCAAAAGTTTTTTATTGGAATAGTGCATAATAAATTCAGATAAACCTGAGTATCCTGTATCCCACACACACTAGTGCTTATACTCAGTCAGACATCTTTGAAAATGAACATAAATGATTATTTTGATTCAGTTTGTGAATGAAAGTTGAATTGAAGAACTTATCGGCTAAGTATTTGATATTCAACTGACTGCCCAATGGTGTTAGTCTTCACGTTATGATTACTGATGATAAACACATGACAAAAAATCAAACTTCAGATGCCGGTTAATAGCAACCAATTTGGATGCTGAATCAATAAACCCGTGATCAATTAAGCAAAATCAAGAATAATCAAACGTATTTTGTTTATCTCTGTTAACTGTATTTCCAAGGAGCAACATTGTCGCCCTCGATAGCAGGGTAAGTAGAGCGCTTGCCTTGTTATTCGATGGTCCCGGTGGTGACCAGACAAAAAAAGATACGACTATTTGTTTTAATGCGTCATGTGTTACATGCATGTCTTTGTATGCCTGCTATGTCTCGCATGCTTTTCTTCTCCATAATTATTTTTAAAGTTGTTTTCAAAATCAATATGTATACTTATTTGTTGGAGCTTACTCTAGCTGAGCTCAAATTTTATTTTTTGTCATCTGTTTATCTCTACAGTTTATCTACATCTCAAAAATGGCATTAAATTATTTTTATTTCATTTCTATTTATGTTAAAGCAAAGATGATAAATATAATAGATGGAAACCTGCGAACAAAATGCATTTTTGAAACAAATCAGCCAACTCACCCACATCGTAAACAGAAAATCATCTGAAACGTTCCATTTAAAACAACTCTTTTATAACCTTCAAACATCCTGTATCATCTGGTGTTATTGTATTGGCTACAACTAAAATATCCCGGATTGACTTAAATAAGCGTGGAACATCATAAAATAGATGTTACTCCAAAGGTATTGTATGCCTTCCGGATGTTTCATCCTTGATTGCATATCTAAGAGTTTTAGAGAAAAACAGGACAAGAGTTTTAAACCGAGTTATGTTTTGGGTTATTGCCACAGATATATAGATGTTAAATAATGTAAAATACAAATTATAAGATGATATATACATTAATAATATTAAAAATGCCGGTAGCTAATTTTTTAACGATTTAAGTATGAAATGAAATATGGGCAAAATAAATAAATGTTGAAGTTTTAATATTTTTAAAAAAACGTTTCCAAATTAAACAGAAACTTGTATATTGCTTAACGAGATTAATTGAAATTTGCTATGACCTGCGGAAATTAAATTTTTTTGAAATTGTGGCATTGGAACTAACTAACTAACCATTTATAAATCGATTTTTATCATCGGTGATAATTATGAAACTCTTTCAGAGATTTTGGTTTTTAATATTGTAAATTATAATTGAATCAAAATTTGTTCAGATCATTTTAATTTATTTTACGTATTAAAATAAAGTAACGTAACCATGAAATTGTTGATATTACGAGTTTTGCAGATTTAACATTCCCTATATCGCCGCAGTCAAAATATGTAATTTTTAAAAAAAAATCTGATTACATGTGCGTATGCGGTTCTGTCCAGACTAGTTTCTCTACAGCCCAGACGAATTGACTGATCGGGATGAAACCATGGAAGGTTATAGCGACCACCATCTGGATGCTATAGAAACTGACAACATTTGTTTCCAACAGAACAGCGCTATAAGCCTCACAGCACATGTCACGATGGAGAGTCTACATGAGCGATTAGAGTGAACTGCCCATCAAGATCATGCGATTTAACACCCTTCGACTTCTTTCGTTGCGGCTATCTGAAATCGCAGGTATATGCGAGTAAATCGTAAACAATTTATGCCGTCAAAGTAACCATAACGAACGCCATCCAGCAAATTCCGCCAGATTTATGCGATCCATTGAAAAATAGACCTCCCGAATACGTGCCACCATAAAATATTCTTCCAAACAAAAGAAAAATTTGAGTGTATATCTCACATAACATGTTTTATTTACACTTAAAAATAGAGTGAATTAAAAGATTTACAAAATAACGATTAAAAACAAAATGAGTGTAAATTTTCTTTCAATTACATTTAATTTAATATGTGATAGTTTTGGACCGATATTTTTACCAGAAAGGATAAGTTTTTATAAAATAAAACTTTATTTCATCAAAGTTCGATATCTATATAGTCGGATTGACTATTTTGAATAAATCTTCATACGTTATAACATTTTTCCATTAATTGCGAGTTTCTTGCGAAATTTAGTGGAAATCTATGTACCAGAAGTGGCAGCTTTCACAGGAGCTTTTTCAATTCTGCACTGATGTTGAAAAATTATAGATTTAAAGATAAAAGCAATAAATAAATATTAAGATTAAATTTTCAATAAGGGTTGATTTTGTTGGTTTTCTGAAAATTACGCAGGAATTATGATTTCTGATTATGCAAAACAGTTTTACTAAAAGACAAGTAACTTTAATTTTTCGCTTTAGAAAACAAGTGGGGTGTATTCGAGATCTATGTATATATTTACATACGTGGTAAAAGAAAGTCTGGTATTGGCGGCAACATATTCACCCCTCTAATTATGATATGTTATGTTTTTATTCTATGCAATCTGTCCTGGGACCTAAGCACTCCCAACTCTTTCGCGGTTCACATGATCTGTTATACACCATATTATATAGGTCCGATAAACATAAAATTGTTATGATTTCTTAAAAATGTACTATTTAGCTGATCTTGGGCAGGACCCTAAATGAAGGAAAAACCCTCAAAAAATAATTGTAGTGGCGGCGTACGTAAATAATGCTACATATCTTGAAACTAATATCTTTGAATCGAATTTTTCGATAAACCAGATAAATTCAGAAAATACTTGCATGAGATGTATTCCAATATGGAATAATCCGTTACGATCATGCAATTGTAGTACCTAACTAGAACTTCGAAGCTGTATATAAAAATTTAGCTGAAACAGAATATTACATGCACACTAAATCTTCAAATAATTTGTAATTCCAATAAAGGTATTACCTTTCTTATGACAAATTCCTTCTATATACATGTTTTATATAAAAACTTTAGTAGGTATTAAAGTTTTTATATAAAACATGTATATAGAAGAAATTTGTCATAATCAATTTCATGTCATCAATTTTATTCTAAATCTTTTCATTAATTTCTGGAATATGTTGGTCATATTCCAGAAATTAATGAAAACATAATTCTAGATTCATAATCGATTAAAATATTCCATTCTATCTTGTGCAGTTTTTAAAATGTCGTTTTGAAAAATGCACCTAGGGCTAATTCGAAATGGCATTAAGTGATTTAAATTCTATAATTCCCTTTCAAACCTATACAGCAACTATGGAAGCCAATCTCTGAGATTTGTGTAATTTACCAAAAGCTACAACGACACCCTTTCATACATAAAGTGCATATACCATTTTCCATGGTGATTAAAATAATTTCTGAAAAGTTTAATAAGTACATATATGAAATACAAAAATTTGATCTTTTTTATAAACAAATTTTTTTTGTATTTACATTTTTTAAAAATGTACACGTGTGCAAATATCTGTCTAAAATCAAAATTATGTGTAAAAAATTACTTTTGGACACTCGCGTAAATTTAAAAGTTTTCACTCGCGTAAATTTAGAAGTTAAATTCCATTCACAACATTATATGAAGAATATACGATATGCATATATAAAATCCACAGACGAGCCTAACCATTTCAATTGGGATAGCACATACCAATTTAGATAGACCTAAGTGTAACCTATCCATACTTACTAGTGGGCATGCCTATACATATCTTAAGTTTAAGTTAAGTGGTATATCTATCAATTCCATTCGTAATATTATATGAATAATAAAAAACATCTAGAAAAACTCCAAACGAGTCCATTTTTTTTTTATATATTCCACTAAATCATGCTCATGCTAAATCGAACTAAATCGTACCAATTTAGAGAGGCCTGGTTGTCCTCTATCCATATACATACTAGGGCTTATGCCCAAACGTCACTGAGATCTATGTTAATTTGTATGACGTGTGAACAATTTTACTCGCAATAATGTATAAATAATATACGATAGGAAATCGAAAGACGAGCACAACCATTTTTATTGGAACAATACTATACATATAAATTTTGATAGGGATGAGTATCCTTTATTCATGCATACCCATGGTTACGCGCAACCGTTTCGGAGATTTATGTTAATTGGTATGACGTGCTTGAGCAATTCCATTCGCAATATTATATGAATAATTTACGATATCTAGAAAATCCCTTTACGGGCTCAACGCTTTTTATTGAAAAGATTCATGCCAATTTAGATAGGTTTAAGTATCACCCGTTCATATCTACTAGTGATTATGCTTAGACATCGCTGAAATTTTGGTTTTTTGATAAGATTTGGTAAAACATATTCCTATTCATAGTTTAATTACTTTGTTAATAATTTAGAGCGCACTTTCGTAAATTGTCAGGCTTATCTAAAAATCCGCCAGCCAAAAATTATCAGACGTTCGGTTAGGCATGGAAATAAATAAATATAGTGGGGTGGCTAAATAAATTAGTTTTCATGGCCAAAAGTTACATGTCAAAAGTCGAATTTCGCTTCTATGGTGAGGCCAAATCGATCTTCTCTATTATCCGATATTGAGATATCTGTTTTTGAAATTTTCAAAGAAGTGGTCGTTTATGCTTCAGAAATGTGAGGTGGTTTTTATGGTAAAGAGTGGTTGGTGGCTGGAAAATGGTAGTGCACTAGTAATGTAAACTCGCGAAGCGATTGATTACAACTAGGGTTAGCAGTTCAAAAATGAAACTGCATGTATACCCAGTACCATAATTCTATACACCACATCGAAGTATTAAGTTTACGGCAAATTTGGTTAAAATCAATACCGAGCTGTAATTTTGGACATCTTGAAAGATGTGAAAAAGCTAGTCAAAACAAATTTATTACTATCATGCTTCAGATAATATGAAATAATGAAAAATGTTAATAAACAATTGTATGCTTGATCATTTTTTAGAAACAAATCTAAATACATAATACATTCCCCAATGCAATCTTTCCAGTGTGACCTGATTTCATTCATTTTGTCCAAATAAAATAATTACGAGTTTTGTTATTTTAATATTCTTAAATTAAAATCACAATCATCCGTATAGTACACGTAGAAAAAGTATGTAATTAATTTGTTAAAATCAGTATAGATAGTTGGTATATACATAATGTATGTTAAGTAAACACAAATATCTATATGTTTATATACATGTTTATGTATATAAACAACATATTTAACATATTTTTTTTATGTTTTTTACTATCTATACATGTTTATTCACTGCGACCATTAGAAAACAACTTTTCCTTTCGATTGATAATTTTGCCATTATTTTCGTATCATAAACCTCCAAATATTTTTTCTCAAATTTTTACTTACATTTCAATTTTGCACACCACAACCAAATATATCACAACATAATATGCAGAATCTACTTAAATATAAGTCCTGGCTTACTCTTCTCATTGACATATACCTATTCAAAAAAAACTAACAAAGAGTGTGTTGGTTACACTAACAATGCAACGTAAATTTGAATTTTTTTTCCACATTTTTTTTTGTTACTGCACTAATACACTTATACTTAGTTTTTCAAAAAAAAATTACTATGGAAAAAAATTTCCAATACATCTTTACTTAGTTATTGTTTATTTCATATGTGTGGAGTTAGCAGGACTTATATTTAAGTAGATTCTGTAATATGTATATTCAGTTTTAGCCGCACAGACGCTACATACATATAAGCGATCTTTTTCCTTTTCTTGTCGTCTTCGAGTATTTAATTTTGCTAAATCTAAATGAGAACGAATATTCGATCGTGTATACAAACTCACAATATATTATATATACAAGACAAGTATGTAATTATATACATAATACTCTTTCTCTTACGTATATATTTATATTTAACCTATTTCATCTCAAATGGATGAAAACGGCCATTGCCAGTATTTATTATACGACTGTGTTCCCTGTGACCCCTGTGTCCCCCATTTTGATAGATTCGAGTTTGCAGAATCAGAAAATGCAAACGTTTTCGTAACGGGTTTTGTAACGAGTTTTGCAAACGTTTTTCCATCGTATTGTTAAAAATAGTTATGGGATGAAATAGTTTAATATAAATATGTACGTAAAAGAAACAGATACTTTCAAACGATCGATAATAATAAACGGGTAGCATACGTTTTTTTTTCATTTGTGTCGTACACAAACGAACATTCAACATATAAAATATTGTTTATGAAATTTTACTTTGGTATGCAAGAGAGTTATATATTAAATAGCTAAACTATCTTATCTCTTCTAACATAAATTCCAAAACCCCTATTATAACAGGGTATGTAAATTAACAATTTTTGTTTCATACACATCGCGGTTGTAGGAAAGATCCATATCTGTTTAATTCTTATCTGTGGTGAAACTTTAAAGCCTGACAATACAAACAAATGTTTTCCATTTGCCCAATTGAAACATTGTAATCATAGTCTTTCTCGTAATTGAATGCTGCTAACTTTAAAGCACCTCTAAAAGTTTCTATTAATCGTCCATATCGTAACCGATCGACTTCCAGCCGGGCCTCGCGAAGTTCAATGGTTTCAGTAGCTCTAGAAGAAGACATCCTCCTTCGAACATTTTCAAGTCATGTTTCACGCTGTTCAGTTGTTTCATCAGCTCTTGAAGCAGACATCCTGCTTCGAACGTTTGCAAGTCGTGTTTTGCGCTGTTCAGTTGTTTCATTAGCCATTAGCTCTAGAAGAAGTCGTACTGCTTCGATCATTTTCAAGTCGTGTTTCGCGCTGTTCGCTTGATTCAGCCACCCTGGCGGCTCTAATCTTCTTCGACTTTGCAGTTACCTGCCCAATTGATCTTTTTTTCGGTGGCATTTTTAAGCAAAAATGAAACGTGTAGCTAATTAATCAGGAATGACGGGCATTCAAAACAGAAATTGATTAATTGATAAATTTATCAGAACGATTTTAATGTTCCCTTCGATACGTTTCATCGCGAACTGTGTTTGAAAATGTCTTTACGGCATTTTTTTTAAGCAAAATCAAATGTTATCTTCAATCAAAAAGTAATCATAGATTAACACGTTTATAAACTGAAAACTTAAATCTAATAAGAATGTATATTCACTTGAAATAATATTTAATACCTGGAAAATAATCACCAACAATTATTTTATTGCAATATAGCTAACTAATCGAGAAAAACGGCATCCGAAACACAAATTAATATTAATTTATTCAAAACGATTAAAACTACGTCCACTTCGATACGTTTTACCGCGAACTGTGATTGAAAATGACATTCGAAAAACAAAAGAAGTTTTTTCAAACTAAGGCAATTTTATACGTACAACAATTTGAATCCAAGGATGTTTCTTGTAGAAGATGCTATTTTCAAATATAAAACGCTAGTACTTTTCTAAGTAAAGGCGATGCCACATTACAATTTTTACGTACGTTTCCTGAAAACGTTTTTTTCATTTACGAATAAATTATTGCATATATTTTATTTAAATCAATCAGATATAATGTAAAATAACTTTATTTATTAGCCAAAATAATAAAGTTATAATTATTGAACAATTTTAATTGAAAAATTTTCCTGAATGAAAAAAAAAACGTTTCTAGGAAAGAAAAATGACTATTTTTCAATTAAAATTGTTCAATAATTATAACTTTATTATTTTGGCTAATAAATAAAGTTATTTTACATTATATCTGATTAATTTAAATAAAATATATGCAATAATTTATTCGTAAATGAAAAAAACGTTTTCAGAAAACGTACGTAAAAATTATAATGTGGCATCGCCTTAAATCAGTTTATACGTACAATATTTTTTAGTACCTTTCCTAGAATTGATTTTATGAAACAATCATTGATGATTTAAGTAATAAACTAAATAAAGTAATAAACTATTGGCATTTAATATGAAACTACTATTTTCATTAAAAGCCGCCGGTTGCAATAGTGGATTAAAATAGAATGTTAATTATTTCTGAAGTTATGTGGAAATTAGAACTCGCTGACTATGGTACATTTCAAAACAGGATATGATAAATAGGATATCACTAAACAGTACATGTCAAATCAGTAAAAATGGATTATTAGTTTGGATTTGGATAATATAAATGTTCAGAGATTTGTCTTCAGTTAAAGTGATGAAAGATTGTCTTAAATTTAAATTAATAAAATTAATTTGAAAAATTAAATCAATTATAGTAGAGGTATGATTTGTGTATAACAATCGCACGCTAGATATCCTTTTTGGTATCTAAATTTGCTGCTAATTGGTTGTGGTTTATGGGAGAATTAATAATATATATGATTCACTTTTAGTTTTAATTTTTTGGTATTCAATTTATTATTTTTTTTTTATGTACAAGTTTTTATAATTTTCTTTTAATTTATAAATTACACTTTTTATTTATTATTTTTTGTTATATGTAATTAAATTGTATAATTGAGAGATCGGGTTTCTGACTGACTGACTAATTAAAATAATGTAGCAGCTTATATAAGAAAATTCGGTACTAAATTACTACTAAATAATGAGTTAATGCTAAATAATGTAGGTATGATTGACAAGTCAGGGGTATACAACACCTCACCCCTTAAGAAGAAAAATAAATAAATAAGATAAAGTTATTTATTTATTTTTTTTTTTATAACAAAAGTTATATATTAAATAGAATGTACATGACAATTTAATTTTAAAATTCAATAATATAAAATACAATATAATATGTAGTTACAAATATATGTATGTATAAAATAACAAAAGTATTTTTAATCAGAAATTTATTAACTTAAATATATATGTTTTAAATTTATTTATTTAATTGAAATTTTTTATTTTTTTTTATTTCATTCTTAACGTCTATTATAAATTCAAATTTAATCAAAAAAATGTTTTAATCGATTATTATGAACAACTTTAATTTGACGGCCTATGCGAATAGAAGAATTAACATTGCTATTGATTTCTGAAATTTCATACGGACCCGTCCAAAGTGGATCAAGTTTACCTTTTGATTTTTCGTTTCTTAAAAGAACTTTATCGCCAACATTAAAATCAATACTTTTACTTGTCTTGTCATAGTATGTTTTTGATTTCTGTTTTGTTTCAATTAAATTTTGTCTTGCCGTTTCATATGAACTTGCAAGTTTTATTCTTAAATTTTGTAAGTAATCATCGGGATTATAAAATATTCTAGACTTATTTTTTAATGAGGAAGGTATGTTTGGTTTGAATCCATGAATTATCTCAAAAGGCATTAGATTGGTTGCAGAGTGCGGAGTTGAATTGTATGTAAACATAGCAAATGGTAACCAATGGTCCCAATTACTAGGATCAATTTCTGTGTAGGTTCGCAAATATTCAACGAGGGTACGATGAGACCTCTCAAGAGCTCCATTTGCCTGCGGATGGTAAGCCGTTGATTGCAGTTTTTTAATTTTTAATAACTTACAAATATTGTGGAAAAGTTCGCTAACAAAATTTGTTCCTTGATCAGTAAGGATACATGATGGAGCACCAAATCTACATATAAAATATTCAACTAAGGCTTTGGCAATTGTTTCAGAAACTTGATTTTGGATTGGAATTGCTAATGAAAATTTCGACAGATCATCCTGTATGGTAAGGATATATCTGTTGTTATTATGTGAAATATTTAAGGGACCAACAATATCCAAAAATATTTTTTCAAAAGGTCGTTTTGACGTTGTTGTTATTACCATCGGGAGTTTATTTAGTTTACATATTTTATTTTTTTGGCAAAGTTCATATTTCTGTACAAATTTTTTAATTCTGGATAACATTTTGGGAAAATAATAATAAGATTTAAGTCTCTTAAAAGTACGTTCTATACCTTGATGTCCTCCAAGTGGGGAGTTGTGAAATTCTTTGATTATATTAAGAATGTCATCTTCATTATCAAGACAGGTAACTGAACTTTGAGAATCTACTAGTTTATACGTATTTTTATCAAGACTTGAATTATCAATATTGAGAGACTGGTTAAGATCCGATGATGCATCATTAGCTTTAGTTTGTGAACGAGTGATAATGTTAATGTTGTTACTCTGATCGGCAGATTGTAGTTCAATTCTACTCAGTGCATCAGCATTAGCATTGCATTTACCAGGTTTATATATGATGTCGAAGTCAAATTCGTCTAACTCCATCCTCCAGCGCATTAATCGGGATGACAAGTTTTTCGCTTTATTAAGCCACACTAAAGGTTTATGATCCGTTACAATCGTAAATTTTACGCCATACAAATACGGACGGAAACGTTTTACAGCAAAAACAATTGCAAGCAACTCTTTCTCGACAGTGGAATAGTTTTTCTCAGACTTATTTAGTACCCGACTAGCATAAGCTACAGGCAAATCGTCATCATCGCTATTCCGCTGTGAAAGAATTGTCCCTAGTGCTGTATCACTGGCGTCAGTGGTTACGTAAAATGTTTTATTGAAATTAGAATACTGCAATATAGGTGGTTCGATTAATTTTCCCTTTAGCTTTTGAAAACTTTCTTCACAGAAGGCATCCCAAATGAATCGTGCATTCTTTTTAAGTAAAGTATTCAAAGGCTGTGCTAAATCAGAAAATTTATCGACAAATCGGCGATAATATCCTATTAAACCCAGAAAAGATTTGATCTCTTTCTGATTTGTTGGTGTTGGGAAATTTTTAACGGATTATATTTTTGATGGGTCCGGTTTTATTCCGTAGTTAGTGATTATGTGATCCAGGTAACATATTTCTTTACGAACAAAGTGGCATTTTCTTGGCTGAAGTTTTAAATTATATTGTCGAAATGTATGGAAAACATCAATTAGCTTTCTGATATGGTCCTTGAGATTGTAACCATAGACTACAACGTCGTCCAAATACACGAAACATTTAAGACCATTCAGGCCTGACAATACGTTATTCATTATACGTTGAAAGGTTGCAGGTGCTCCCTTCAGTCCAAAAGGCATTCTTGTAAAATGGTAATGTCCAGTCTGGGTGCTAAAGGCCTTAGTCTTTGTCCTTATTATGAAGTGGGATTTGGTGATAGCCATCTGCTAAATCTAAAGTTGTAAAATAGACAGCGTCTCCCAATTGTTCTAGAATCTCAGTTATGTTTGGCAAGGAGAAACATCATTTATAGTCACGTCATTTAAACGACGGAAATCTACAACAACGCGCCATCGTTTGGAATCATCGCTTGATTTCTTGGTAACTACAAGTAAAGGGGAGTTGAAGGGACTTTTACTGTTTTCAATTACACCAATCGCAAGCATTTCTGAAACCTGAGAATTTATTTCGGATTTTGCTGAATGAGGAAGACGATACGGTTTAATATGAATAGGTCGAGTCTCAGAATTTAGTGGTATATGATGAACTCCGGCATTTGTAATTGAAAGTGTATCACCTGGTTAATGGAATATATCGTTAAACTATTACAAATATTAATTATAGACGATTTTTCTTCGAGGTTCATATGGTTTGTATCAATTTCGTTTTCTAAGTTGGTTAATCTATCTTCTAAAACATTTGAGCAAGGCTGTAATTTATAAATATAGTAGTTTTCTAAAGCAGCTGGTTCAACGTACATGTCATTCAAATTAACTTCATAGTCATTCGTATTAATAACACTTACTGTAGCAAAGGAGTTGATGATGCGAATGACTGCGCTAGCAATGTAAACGCCTGGCTCCAGCATTTGTGAAGGACATAAAAACTCATTTTATCACTATTTGTTTTAAATCTCATATTGATAATCTTTTCTGTGCGACTGGGTATTAATTACGATTGCAGGATTATTGGAAGCAAGGTTTAAATTAATGTAACCAGTCTCATTTGTGCTTGTAGGAATTTGGATCTGGTTTTTTAAAAAGTCAATTTTACATTTGTTTTTACGAAGAAAGTCATTTCCTATTATACCAGCACAATTGATAGGAAATTCGTCAGGTACAATATGGAAGTTTTGCAAAATTACGTTGTTTGAAATATTAATTTTTGAAGAACAGACTGCCAAGGTTTCAATAGATTCAGCTGTAATACCTTTTATAGTTAATTTTAAGTTAGAAAACAACAAGTATCAGGCTTAATCAGTCCTTTCTTAATAACGCTAACGTCCGCCCCAGTATCAACTAAAAAAAAAAATCAGGTTTTTGTAAAATATCAAGATCGAGTTGTACAAATTTTATATCACCGTCATAAAAATTAATTTTGAAATGGAATAATTTGTTTGTTTTGTTATTAATTGAATGAATTGTGTTATGATTAGTATGCAATACTGGATGTAGGTTTAAATATTCTGAACTTTCACCCCTACATCCTTCGACTCTTGATGAAGTTTGCTTGAGTTTTCCTTTTGATGGATTTGCGACGTATTCCGGCTTTCAATAGATTGATTCCTCTTACGATTTGCCCTTTCACGAGATCGACAAACACTGATGTGATGACCAAACTTTTTGCAGTAAGCACATGGATATTCGATATGATTAATTCGTGGAGTAACGGTATTTTTAGAAAAGTTTTCATTTTGGGAAAATGTTCTTGTAACATTCGGTCGGTTAGGGCTGTGCATTAAATTAGATGAATTATTACGGAATTGGCCAAGATTAGCATTTCTATTAAAACACTGCGAAGCGGTGTGTCCCATTTTAAAGCAAATTTGGCATTTGATAGGTTGATTTTTAAAAGTGGAAGAATTATTAGTATTAAGCGTATGGAATCGATTCGAATTTTCCTCTTCTATATTCTTGGCAATTGCATCTTTTAAATTTTCAAATCGAGATGCCTTAATCAACAATTTAAGAGGTTCCCTAAGTCCATCCTTAAACGCACGTAACGCTGTTTTTGAATTTATAGTTCTAACTTTCTCATCAAGGATCCCTTTTTCGGAAGTAGCAGAAATACATGAAGAGTTCAGGTCAACGAGAAGATTTTCTATGCGAATTCCAAAATCTCTTACACTTTCGTCGGAACGTTGACGAGCTTGTACAAGGTCAACTTGTATGTTTTCCAATGCTCTTACCGATAAAAATTTTTGTTCAAGTTCCTTTTCTAATTCGGCCCATGTGGTATAAGAACCCGTTACAACAATTTTATTATATGCGCTATCGAGTAATTTTACTTGTACTAATTCTAGAAATTGCGATATATCTTCCTTTGTTTTTACATCTTTGTATATGAGATTACAACATTGTAGAAATCTGAGCAATTTTTCAGGAGTTCCATCGAACTCGGGTATTAATTTAATGGCTCTATCAAAGTTAAAGGTTGACATAGTAGAGGTAAAATTATTGGATGTTTGGTTTAAGATTTTTTGGTCAGCAAGGTCAAAATTTTTTGTATCAATTAGAAGCGGTAGTTTCAAATTGTAGTAAGGTAAAATTGATGTTATTGGATTTGTAATTGATTAAATATCGTTGTTAACTGATTTTAATTCCGAATTTATATTTTGATTTTCTTCCGATTTCACAATTTTAATGGTTCTAGTTCGCAATTTTCTATAAGTCCCGGAATTTGTACTCATTTAACAATGTTCGATTAAATTTGAAAAAATATTATGTAGATGCAAATAGAATGTATAATTTTAATGAAATTAACTCTAATAACATAATCAAACTAGTTGGTTAAAGCAATAAAAAATTTAATAATAATAATAATTTAAAAAGAAGGAATAATAATAATAAAAATAATGTTAGAATTTAATAATGGTTGCAATGTTATGTTTGATTGGTAATAATAAAAGTATTTTTTTTTATATATATAATTTTCAATTTGTTGGAAAGATAATCAACTTACGGTTATAATATATAATGTTGAACCAATATGATTTGTCATCAAGGTTGCTTTTGGTCGGATAATATGATGTTTAATATAGGCAATCATCAGCTGGGTAATTGTGTAGAACTTGATGAATGATGATCGGCAATTATTTAATTGTAGCACAAAATCAATTTCAATAAACGATCGGATGTATTTGATGATTAACCGTAGACATTTATTCGTTGATATGGTTGATGACGTTTCTGGATATTAAATATGGTTGTACGACATTGCTCAGGATCATGTTATCTCGAATTTAGTGGAGATATTAATTTATACTACCCCACGTGAAATGTTAGGTACGTACGATGATTAGTTTAAGTGCATTCTAATTTGAAGGTATGAATGCAATACGATATCGATTTGAATTGGTATACGCCGCTATAATTTGATTAGCACTTTTATACATAATACCAATGATTAAAGCACTTAAGACAATCGAAAATTATTTATTGAACACTTAGATTGCCTTCTATGCAGTTAACTGGTAACTGTTAACAGACAGTTATGTGTCACTTTTACTACACTAGATATTCACAAACGCACTTGATTTTGTTTTTTTTAAATGTTGCGTTCTTTAAAAGCGATTACTGAACTTAACTGACTCGTTGATATGATATATACGAGTAAGACGTAACTTAGTTTTAATTTTTTTACGATTTTGATAACGTAATACACTTTTCACGATTTAATTATTATACGTCTCTTATTAAAGATATTTGTATGATAATTATGTGCACAGAGATACATATTTTAGATGCACTATGATAATTAAACGGCACGATATTTTATTAATTATTTATTAAGAAACCACAACGCGAGTTCCTATACAAGATGGTAGATAATTATTTGCGTAACACTACCATCCCTCCGCTGCCACCAATTTTTGTTGTGGTTTATGGGAGAATTAATAAAATATATGATTCACTTTTAGTTTTAATTTTTTGGTATTCAATTTATTAATTTTTTTTATGTACAAGTTTTTATAATTTTCTTTTAATTTATAAATTACACTTTTTATTTATTATTTTTTGTTATATGTAATTAAATTGTATAATTGAGAGATCGGGTTTCTGACTGACTAATTAAAATAGTGTAGCAGCTTATATAAGAAAATTCGGTACTAAATTACTACTAAATAATGAGTTAATGCTAAATAATGTTGGTATGATTGACAAGTCAGGGGTATACAACAGGCGCTATTTCGGAACATCTAAATAATTGTATCTATACATGTAAAAATGAATTCTTGATCCAGGGTAGACTTCCGGATTGGAGCATGTCACTAATTTCATATAACTCCTTTCCTTAGTCATTCCCGTCAAAAAATCTTTAAAAAATTGAAATTTGAAGAAAAATGTGTACCACAGCCATAGACCCCGGGGTCCAGCCCCTTCAAAAGTATCGTGGGCTTAGTCCTGAACATGCAACACACACATGGTAAAAATATCAGAGCGATCGGTAAAGCGGCTAAGACGTTATTTCAGAACAATCAAATAATTGTATCTTTACATGTAAAAATGAATTTTTGATCCCGAAGCGGACCCCCGAATTCGAACATGTCTCTTATTTCATATAACCCCTTTCCAAAAATCAATCTCGTAAAAAATTTAAATTTTTGAAAAAATTTGTACCATGGTCCCTAGGCTCCGGGGTCCAGCCCCTTTCATAATATCGTAAGATTGGTCCTGAACATGCAACATTTGCATGGTAAACATTTCATGGCGATCGGTTGAGCGACTGTGAAGTCATTTTGGAATAATCAACTATTTGTATCTATACATGTAAAAATGAATTTTTGATCCAGGGCTGGGCCCCTCGGATTCAAACATGTCAGTAATTTCATATAACCAGTCCCATAAACTAATTTTCGTGGAAAAATTTAAAGAAAATTAAAATTTTCGAAAAAATGTGTACCGCAGCCCCTAGACTCCGTGGTCCAGCCTCTTCCAAAATATCGTAAGGTTGGTTCTGGATATGCAACTTGTACATGGTAAAAATTTCATGGCGATCGGTTGAGCGGCTGAGACGCCCATTCGGAACAAACACACAAACAGGAATTCATTTTTATTACATTTTATGGTTTTTTCGGTTTGTTAATTTTTATCGCACATTTTACAAATACAATTTATAAGTACTTTTGCCTTAATCAAATCAATACTTCTTTTGTAAAACATTTTTTCATACTGGTTTTTTGTTTACTATTTATGACCGTTTACATTTTAAAAAACTGTTCGTGTGCTTTTTTGCTTTTTTGTAGCTTTTTGCTTTTAATTATATCTTTTTATTTATTTTTTTAAAAAGATTAAGTTTTATTTTAACAATATTGTAAGTTTTTTTGTCAAATAATTTTTCATATTTTGTAAACTTTTATTTTTTTGAAAATTGTTGTAGAATATATATATATATATATATATATATATATATATATATATATATATATATATATACGCCCTGAAGACGAATAGAAATCCTGTTCGAAACGTCGGCACCATAAATAAATAAATTTTTTATTATACAGAAGCTTATCCAGAAAAAAATCGGTTTTAAACATAAATACAGCCTAATATCCTCATAATAATTCATCATTTTTTAAATCAAATTCAACTGGAGTCGTTATAACCAACAGAACCTATTTAATATATCTAATAAATTTATTGTATTTAAATTCTAGATTCTAAATAACAAGTTATTTATTTTTTGTTTTTTAATCTGTTCTGAGGCCGAAGCGCTTCCAACTCTTTCGTGGTTCGCTATTCACGTTCTACCTTACGCGGTTGCAAGCCTAAATTTTATTGTTATCAAAAATCGCTGTTATCTTATATGTTAATGATTAACTGTTTTACTTTATTTTCATTACTATGAAAGCAGAATTACTATGAAATTTTTGGATATTCTATGCAACAGTCGAGTACCAGCTTCACCCAGTAGTACAAATCAGCGCACAATGAGCGCAACAGCATATAATTAGAGCGCTCAAATTTTACTTCAAATTGATGCACCTAATTCCATGCTTTTCGTATTTTTGCCGACCGAAAAATCGGTTTTGTTTCCCCTCCTACGTAAACTTAACGGTTTAACTAGAAACAATATTTTTATGTTTTGTTGTATATACCAAGTGTACACACTCGCAGATACAACTACATATATTTAATTTTGTATTACTCATTTTATACGTTGTCCATGTATTCTCCATCTGAAAACACTTGTAAAATAAACATCATACCATGTACATACGAGTACAATGAATATTTTACACATCAACTGCATCAACTTACACCAAATATTAAATAGTATCAATATAAGACACTGCCATGTAAAATCGTGTTTCAAAATTTTTTTTCTATAAGACAAGAGTGAAGTTAGGTGTTTTAGTATAAGTTCGAAAAAAATTCGAAAATCAACACGGCTGGTGAAAAAAAAACTGTGTGTCAAAATAAAAAAGTAAATGTCATGTGCATGTGTAGTCAAACATAGCCTTAATTATTTTATTAGTGTAGTTATGCTAGTAAAATGCTAGAAACGTTGTATAGTTCACCGTTCTGAATATTGGAAGTTCCTAATTAAAAATCTAAAATCCATCATAGTTTCTTCAGCCATCCACAATGAAAATATTTGTATGTTACTGATGTCGTGTTTTTTGGTTACCGGTGGTAAGTACATGCCACCCCGTTTAAAAGTATAGACCATGCCATTATGTTCGATTCTAATCCATAGGAATTATTTACGATGTAAATGTTGAGCTCTTAAGTGGTGAATCAACTGCAGGCGAGGAAGACGGGCAATACATTATGGAAGGTTTGGCAAGTAGTTTTCTGTATACGGTCGACTGACAAGAAAATTTGAGACGGAATTTTCTCGTTTCGAAAATTACCGTGTACGAGCTGTGCTGTTCATATTACATGTGATTTTAACGAACTGTATATGATAGAAGGGGTACGTAATGTCCAGGAATCGTTATGTAATTTAATTGTCCCTTATGTTTTAAACAATTCTCAATAAATTTTGTTTTGTTATATTTTAGTATTGCTTGTCGCACTAGAAGAGAAATGTGAGAAATCTAACCGACATAATAATTCGAAACATGAAAAATAAATTAAAATTCAATGTAAACGTAATGTCCAGGAACACCATTATGTAATTTCCAGAAAATCAAGTTTCGTGTTTAAAAAAAACCATAACGATCGATATTTAACGCAACGCAGAGGATTTGAAAAATTCTGATCCAAATTACATAAGTGATGACTGATGAGGTTAACCTCGACGATTCTTACGTGATAAGGAACACCATTATGTAATTTCATGAATAAATGATAATTAAAACACTTTTTTTAACTTTAATTATTTCTTTTGACAACCAAACCAACCAACAACTTTTTGACAATTTGATTTTACTTCGAATTTTTTTCGAAGTTCGAAAAAACGACAAAAGCGACACCGTGATGAAAATTTTATTACTGCGATAAGATAAGAGAAAAAAGAACACGAACGTCCTATATATAAGTTATTTAATATATGCTTACACCTCAAATGAAATCTCCAGACTGATAAAAATGAAATAGAAATTTTTCTAATACAGAATTCTTTCGAAGAAAAATGATCAAAAAAAATTGATTATGATCAAAAAATTTTGATCAGAAATACCTGATCATGTTCTTTGGAAGCAAATAATTGATTTTTTTTTTTGATCAGTGATCAAATTTCGAAATCCTAATTTTTTGGAGGATTTGTTTTGTGATCAAAAACAAGAAAAACGTCAGTGTCAAAACAAAGAAATAAAAAACGCGCCATTTCCATTATCGGCATTATAATTTGGTGTTTATATTTTTTCATGCGCTATAAGTGTTTATTTAAATTAAACATTATAAATAATATTTATTTTTGTGTAATTTAAAGTGAATTTGGTGTAATAAAAAAGTGTTTTTACGTGTACAAGAAAAACAAAGAAACTAAAGACGCGCTATTTTCATTATCGGCATTATAATTTGGTATTTTGTATTTTAACGTGCGTTATAAGTGTTTATTTAAACTAAATATTATAAATAATATTAATTTTTTTGTAATTTAAAGTGAATTTGGTGTAATTAAAAGTGTTTTTCTTTTTACGTGTAAAACATTTTTTGTTGTTTGTTTTGATTTCCCTTTAACCAAATGTAAACAAACCATTTTTTTCTTTTTTCGTGTTCTTTGGGGCAAAAAATAATTGATCTCTTTTCATTTTTTCCAAAGAATTCTGTATAAATGAAATTGATAAACAAGAAATTAAGTGGGGGTAAATATGCAGTGTATCTGTATGTATTATAAAAGAAACCGAAGTAAATATATTTGTTTTCTCACTTCGACGTGTGCAAATGGTTCAATCTGTTTCATACTGCTATCAACGTTTGTTTGCTGGGCATATTCAGATGAGGTTACCTAGACCAATGCCTTCTAAACTACAGGCCTTTTACTACTCTCATTTTTCGCACATGACGTCAATTTAAGTCTAAACCGAGACTGCGCAATAATAATTTTAAGATATTTACACTAACAAAGCAACTAAGGAAAGCAACAACAACGTCGACTTAGCGTGTCGTCATCATTTGGTGTACACGGCCTGTAGTTTAGAAGGCATTGCCTAGACGCAGCTAATTTGAATGAAACATCGAACATTTTGGTTATACAGTAGCGGTTTACGGTAGAGATATTTACTTTCACTTAATAAACACATTTTAATAAACACTTTTTTGAGTAGATGTTCCTGATGATGACCTAACAAATTGAAATCGATCGAGTGATTTTTTAAACTTTTTGAACAAAACTTTTTTAATTAAAATTTTCAAAAATCTAATTTTTGCGAAATTGAAAAACAAGTGTCTAATAAAATGTGTTTTATTAATGGTAAGTGTGTTTTGCCAAGTGTCTACGGCAAATATATAGTGTAAAAAGTATATGGTATTTACTTTATTAATTTGTTATTTTGACTGGCAACTGCGTAAGGTAGGACGGAAAAAGTGTTTCGCGAGAAATTGGGAGTGCTTCGCCCCCAAAACAACGCAAAGATTAAAAAAAAAACTTTTTATTTTGAATCTATAATTTAAATACAATAAAATTATTAAATTAAACAAGTTCTGTTGGTTATAACATCTCTGGTTTAATATGATTTATAAAAGGATGAATATGTTTTGAATAAAGGTGAATTTGATTTGGAAAAGGATGAAAGTCTTATGGAGAAAGCTGAATTTTATTTGGAAATTGATGAACATGATTTGTATAAGGATGAACTTGGTTGGAGTGCAAAACTTATATATAGTCCAAATTCACCAGGTCATGCCTTACACAATTGACTATAGTTGAGTGCCAATTTTGCAGGCAAGCCCACCCCGACGTTGTTTATCGGCGATTATCTAGACGGGCTGGGCGGCCGTATTGACCGCCCTTCGCTTACGGCTGATATCCAACGGGAGAAGGTACAGCATGACATCTAATGAGCAAACAGGGTGTCCCTTGTACCTTCGCCATCATGTTCCTGTATGATACTTTCTTCACAGCTGGCCACCAAACATACCATACAGCAGTATGGGCCTTATCATTGCCGTGTAAAGCCAGTGCACCAGCTTCGGTTTCAAGCCCCATTTCTTTGAGATGCCATGTTTACAAGAGTATAGTGCCACAGTAACCTTCATCTTTCTAGCGTGTTTGGTTTCCAACTGAGCTTACTGACCAGAAGAATCCCTAGAAATCTCACCTTATCAGTAAAAACCAGCATAGTACCATTCAGACTTGGTGCAACCATTGCCGGAATTTCATATCTCCTAGTAAATAGGACCAGCTCTGTTTTATTTATTTATTATTTATAAATGGTGCCTATAGTAACTACAATCGGCACAACAAAACAATTGGTAAAAAATACATTACATAAACTCGACTACAGAAGATTATATAAAGCTTTCTTAAATGAATCTCTCGACACGTTATAATCAAAAGCTTCGTATACCTTATTAAATACCCGCGATATCCTCGGAATTGGATCAGAAAGACCGTAGTTGGTTACCGCTCGGTCGATGAATAAAGCTCCATCGCGTTGACGCATCCGACGTTCGGGAGCATACAAACTGATACGTGCTAGTAACTCGATACAATCGACACGGGAATTAATGATATCACACACAAACAGCGCGGAAGCTACATCTCGGCGATTATCTAGACGTTGCAGTTTCAAAAGATTGCATCGATTCCGATAAGGCGGAAGAACGTCAACCACAGCATGCATGGATTTACCATCCATAGCGCGAACAAAATAAACTGTTTCTGGATACTCTCAATCCTCTCGGAATGACATTGGTAAGAGGGTGACCAAACAGGAGACGCATACTCCAAAATAGAGCGAACAAAGCATACGTATAATGATGTCAATGTTAACGGGTCACTAAAGTCCTTGCAGTTTCGTTTAATGAAACCAAGCATAATGTACGACTTTGAAATAGTGGCATTAACATGTCTGCTAAATGTAGCGTCAGATTCAAAGATTACGCTAAGATCCGAGATGAACTCAACCCGATCAATGGTTTCGTTGTACAGTTGATATTGATTAAAAACGGGCGTGCGGATACGGAATAAAGAAAGAGTTTTGCATTTTTTTACGTTTAAAGGGAGTATGTTGTTGATTGACCAACTGCAGAACCGGTTTAAGTCATCTTGTAACAATTTGCAGTCTAACACGCTAGAGACCCGGGCGAAAATCTTCATGTCATCTGCGAAGAGGAGGCAGTTGGCAAACTTAAAACATTTAACAACGTCGTCAATAAATAATGAAAATAACAGTGGGCCAATATGACTACACTGAGGCACACCGGATGGCGCCCGAAATAATGGGGAGAAAGAATCCATAATCTTAACGGGTTGCCAGCGATCTGAGAGGTAAGAACGCAACCAGTCGATAGGAATGAAATGACAATCGAGACACTCCAATTTCCGAATAAGAATAGAGTGATCAATCACATCGAAAGCCTTTGCGAAGTCGGTAGAGACAACATCAAACTGCTGCTTGGAGTTTAGACCACAAAAAGAGAACAAGTTAGTGACGGTAGACGTACCGGAATAAAATCCATGATGAAAAGGAGAAATAAGTCTCTTGGTATGGAAGTGCAATACTCTGTGAACCATGAACTCAAACAGTTTGAGTAAAACAGAGAGGATGGCGATCCCATACAATACTTACTAACCTCACTTCTATTACCCGCCTTGAAAATCGGATGAATACATGAGATTTTCCAGGAATCCGGAAAAACACCACGACGAAGGCTTTCGTTAAACAAGAAGGTAACTGGAGGGGCCAGACTTACAGCACAACGTTAGAATAGGGTCAATGGAAGACCGTCGTGACCCTCTAACGTCGAGAAGGAGCAGTTGATCCAGAACCTCATGTTCGGTAAATTTGAAATGATCAAATACAATGGATGAGGAAGTAGTAGGATGCCCGTTGGCCGAATCGGCTTGTAGACAGATGCAAAGAATTTGGCAAACAAGTTGCAAATATCAGACGGCTGACTGGCGGTGGAGGTCTGGTAAGACATATTCGACGGAAAACCACATAAATTTTTCTTACTGTTAATGAAGTTCCAAAAATGTTTAAACTTGTTGCGTCGTTTCTCGAGCACCATCAACTCGTTATTATACCATGGCTCACGAAAGCCGGATTTATTATTGATAACCCGCGGAACGTGTCTCTCGATACCACTCCCGAGAAGCTCATTGAATCTGTGCACCATGTCATTCAAATCCGCACTGCGCTGTAAAAAGGCCCAATGGGCAGTGCTGAGAAATTCATTCAAGGATGTGTAGTCGGCCATTCTAAAACTAAAATGAAAAACATTAGAAAAATAATTAGTTGTACATTTAGTATAAAAAATATTTATTGTAATTGGTGTGTGGTAAATGATCTCACGTCCAGTGAAGTCCAAGCACGGAGCAACATCGGTATGCAAGACATCGTTGGCAAATAGCAGGTTCAGGAATTTCCCTCGACTGTTGCTGAAACGGTTAAGCTGTGTTGTTGATATGGAAGCGAAGTAATCGATGATAGTCACTGCTTTCGCATCAGTTGAGGTTGGAGAGAACACACCGTCAACATCATTCCAAGATATACCAGGTAAGTTAAAGTCGCCCACGATGATAATTTGATCACAAGGACGAACTGAAGGTATAACGGCTGAGTCGATGTAGTTGATAAACGTGTTGTAGACATCCCGGTCGGATCCGTAAAGAATGTAAACGGCGACGACAACAATCGAGGTATTGTAAGCTAGTCTGATGCGAACAACAAAGACGTCAAGGCAGGGATGGCAGGCGATCACCTCATTGGAGGCTGAATACTTTACTGCAATTAAAACACCATCACCTCTACAACTGGTGTCAAAATCATATCTGTCCTTTCTATGAACGAAATAGTCAGATGGAAAATACTCTTCAGATAACATATTGATCGTAAGCCAGGCCTCGCTGATTATTATATAATATCAAAATCATTGCCAAGTATGCCTAAGCGGAAATCCCTGGTTTTACCTCGGATACTGGTGGCATTGTGGTAGTAGATAGAAGTGAATGCGTTGATGGTATTAGATGAAGCGACGGTAATTGATAAATTAAACTGATTGGTTAACGCAGTAGTTACTTTGGCTGTTGAAACATAGCCGGAGTCCGGTTTTTGATTTAGATGGGTTAATTGTAGCGTACTCTCAAATTATCGGGGTATGGGTAGACGAAAGTAAATTAACCGTTTTAAAAACAGTGGTTGGGCGCCAGTCTACCTGCACGTTTTAGCCCAGCTATGCTCAGATTTGAGCAGGGCGACATGGCGCTGATGTCTTTCCAATATCTCCTCTCTCATGATGAAGCCATAATTCCGTGATTGGAATCTTCTTTTAAGTCCATTAACTAGCTCATTCCAATTATTCAACTCTGATGCCTTTACTTCGTACCATTCCAGTGCGACTCCTTAAGCAATTTAAAAATTCCACGAAACACCTCTCCCCTATAGGAACATCTTCTGCTCTGCCATACAATTCGATTTTTCCCAGAAAATCAGCTAGGCTTGGACTATTGTCACCCTTAAATCGTATTGTCCATTTCTCTAACGCCACTCGTCTTCTCTGCATCATATACGGTAGTTCTCGGCCTCCCGTAAATTCGTTGGTTTGCAGGCCTATTGGTGACCTTTCTGCATCATTTAGTGTCATGTAATCCTGCATTCTTTGTCGCAACTCTGCATCGGTATAAGACGTCTCTCTTGATGTTATCGGTTTCTGAGACGACCTTTCTTTAGCACGATAATCTGGTGGAACTTCACTCTTTTTCGGAATTTCCAGGTTTTCCGCTTGTATGATCGATCGTCGACCTCTTCCTCTTCCAGCTCCCAGTGGTAAGCTATCACTTTTGTGGGAAGTGGTGGGTAGTGAACTACTTCCACGTGGCGGTGATATGACTACTTCCCCCTGTGATAAACGAATTATTCTGCGAATGTTCTAAACGTTACCCAAACAACGAAAAGCTCTATCCTGATGGTACCTTATCCTTGATTTTACCGTACGTTCTGCGTTCTCGTCTTGTTTCATCACGGCTGCCTTCACCTCTCCTTGAAGTGCCGTCAAAGCCTAAGTTGAATTAGAAAAGTCTCTCGGATCGTCTATTTCATTCATTGGTGGTCCATTTTCTGATTGCCGAAGCTTGTTCAACTCGATTATTTTCAACCTGTGAGTGCCACTTGGAATTGCATTGCGTATCCTGAACTCATAGTCCAACTCTGAATTGGTTAATGCGCCCAAAATTAATAGAAAATCTAACAATTCAGTCATCTTTGATTTCAGCTACCAATTACAACAACTTAACTTGACAATATTCCGATCAAATTAAATGCGCTAAGATCGACCTAAATAAATTAATTATTTATTTCCTACAAAAATAAAAGACGGTACCAATCACACATACATGATATACCAAATTACCTCCTTGATAAATTAAATAAATATGTAGCTTAATTAAATTATTTAAATTAAACCCTTTAATTAAATTAAATAAATTAAAGAAATTCAATAAAATAAGCAAATAAATACATGGAACCAACTAAATAACTATAGCATATTGTACATTAAATGAACTAGACGACCTAAATCCTCAGGTAACGTTTATTATTTCAGCTAATTAAATTGAAGAACTTATACCCGATAAATTAAATCATGCAAAATCCGTAACTTGAACCCTGTGGATTTACAATGCTTGACGAAAAAAAATTATTAAATCCCTTGTATCTCGGAACCGTTTAAAATCGACTTATACTCCTCCGTTATGTATTCGACGTTGTCACAAGGTCACCACCGTATCTGTTAGACCGTTATCCACAGTCGAAACGTGGTTTCCAAATTTGCCACGATCTTCCCGTTTATGGTGTTTAAGCGACTTTAAAAATAGTATTTTGTTCTCGAATGAACGAATTCAATACTTATGTTCCGATTTACCGAATTAAGCTCCACGTTGTGCGCCAATTGTAACGTGCTCTCAAATTATCGGGGTATGGGTAGACGAAAGTAAATTAACCGTTTTAAAAACAGTGGTTGGGCGCCAGTCTACCTGCATGTTTTAACCCAGCTATGCTCAGATTTGAACGGGCAGCACGGGCGAGGTTATACCACAGAATACTCCAACACAAAAGAAACGAGATCATTCGAATACCGCAGCAACTCGCAAGTGAATTCGCCCAATGCACAACACACGGAATAAATGAAGGTCACAATACGTCGGACAATATATGACAGAAAAGGATGACTCACCTGTCGATCTTCGGTACCGGTATGCCGCTCCCGTCGCTTCTCCGTTTTCCCAGTTATACGCCACACCAACGTGCGCTTTGTGTTGTTTTACTAACGCGCACTTCACTTTTAAGCCAACCAAATTCTTTTGATATATCTCGCCCTCGAACGAGATATGTTTATTTATTTTATTTTTTATTTTTTTGTTCGTTTCCTTTAATTGATCACCATAAATTGCACCAACAATACAATAAATATTGGAATGGAATTTAATCAAATTCTATTTTAATTAACACATATGTAAACGACAAAAATGGTGTTTCATTTGAATCACCTGAACATCTGTTTAGTTTTACATAAAAAAAAACTCTAAGTACTATTGAACAGTTTATACAACAATTGTGCAGATTTATTATTTTATTATCTCACAAACTTAACGATCACTCGATCGGCATAAAACTCTTAAATTTTATTTATGGCAGCGGTTTCCAAACTGTGGGTCGCGACCCACAGGGGGGTCGCGTAATAATCTCAAGTGGGTCGAGTTTTTAATTTCTGTTTTACATATTTAAAAAAAAATACTTACAAACATCTATTTAATCATTAAATTTTAATGCAAATTTCTTGTTGCGATATTACTTTATTAAGAATCCCTGTAAATGCCGATAATATCGACTTTTTTCTCTATTTGTAAACTATATCAAAAACAGTCCTTTGAAAGCGAGATTATTTGGAAAGTTGTGTGAAAATATGGGAGCTGAATATAAATCACTCTTGTAATATAATTGTGCGTTGGCTATCTCGTTCAAAATTTATTCAAAGAGTGTTCGAATTTAAAGACGAGATTGCGATCTTTCTTGCTGAAAATCACAAAAATAAGGCATCTTCTTTTCGCAACGATAACTTTATTCTTAAACTTGCTTATTTAGTTGAAATTTTTAAAAATTAAGCGATTTAAATAAATCAATGCAAGGTCCACAAATGCATGCTCTGATTCAAAAAGGCAAAGTCACGGCATTCATTAAAAAATTGGAGCTATGGATATTCAAATTAGAAAAGGATATATATGACATGTTTCCAATTTTAAATGATGCCGGTACCAGAAACAATATTAAAGCAAACAAAAATCTTTTTATAGAACATTTGCAAAGTTTACTAAAACATTTTCACATTATTTCGACGATATTGATTTTACAAAGTTTGCATGGATCCAGAATCCATTTTGGAATAACCAGCTTGATGCATTGAATTGACAATTTTCGAAAAAAACAAATAATTGAAATATCTTGCAATACTTCATTGCAAAAGGAATTTGATAGTAAAACTTTAATTCAATTTTGGGTCTCAACTTGAAAATGTGCTTATATTATTTTATTGTTTTATCTAATAAGGGGTCCGCCAATTTTTTCTTTTTTTCTTATGTGGGTCGCAGTATCAGAAAGTTTGGAAACCACTGATTTATGGAATGCAACAAAATTATCGCGTTGTCATTCCATGTTTCTTATATCAATTTTGGATTATTCCGATCCACCCGACTTAGCGGTCAAATTTTGACTGGCATACCGTCACCTCTTCTTTCTTTTCCGTCTTTTCTTCCCACACCCAAAATTTCACATTTCCGTGTTGTCGCCCTGCTGTTCAAACATGTCCGAAAACTCCATCTTCCATTTCCGAAACACCTTCTCAACGTCATCTCACCCCCCTTTGATGATCGTGAAAAGCTCTTTGTAATTTCAACTATTTTTCTCGCCTGAATGCATGCTGGTGTGCGCTCATTTGATTTTATGATCACAGAATTAAAGAAATAAAAATTTACAATTTTATTGTTTTATGGTCGTACTATAAACAAAATTGTATCCATGCAATTGCAATCTCCAACAACAACAACACATTGCTACAATTGCGACTTTATTTATTTGTCGAGAGACGAGTCTTCAAGGTGGAAATGGAATTTTGGGATCGAGACCGGGTAGGAGAACGAGGAAGGGAAAGTTAAAAGGAGAATCCGAAGCCGGTTCATGCGATTGCACGAATCCCACTTGCGAGGATCAAACCCGTACTACCGCTCGTTGTCAACGTTTCTTTACCAACCCCTACCAGATAGTCGTCACGTAATCCCCAACCCACATCTGCTAAGTCATCGGCAGAAGCAACTACACTTATTCCTTCCCCCTTCCAGTTCCAATAGTATACTACATTCCAAAGAAGGGGAGAGAAGACACCTCCCTAGGGTATTCCCCAAATAAAACCCGCCCTCTGACAGAACCATCCCCATCCCCAAGACAGGAAGGGGAATACTCTAAACTGAATAAAATATTGGCAGGGGTTCCACAAGTCAGTGTTCTAGACCCCGTAATATACCTCATGTATACAAATGATCTACCAAACAGAAGAAGGTAGAACAGGAACGTTTGCTGATGACACAGCTGTTATGACCACCAATGCTAGTATAGTTGAGTCCACAAGAAAACTGCAGAATGCTGTTGATATGGTGAATAACTGGACAACACAATGGAGAATAACACTTAATCACAGCCTTTCTGAACTCGCGAACTGTGGAGTGCGAGATATTTTACGCTACATAAGTAGCTCCGGATGGTTTCAGTGGGAGTAATCGAAATCAACACACATCAACTTTACAAATAGGAAATTAGAATATATTCCGATTAGACTGAGTTCACAACAAATACCATATTCTGATAATGCTAAGTACCTCGGCATGATGTTAGACTCTAAACTCAGGTGGAAAGCGCATGTTAAAAAGAAAAGGCAAGAACTGAATTTTAAATTCAGAAAAATGCACTGGCTTATTGGAAGAAACTCCAAACTGACAACACACAACAAACTGCTGTTATATAAACAAATCCTAAAACCTATCTGGACGTATGGTATTCAGCTTTGGGGCTGCGCACTGAAAACTGCAGTGAAGATCATTCAAACATTTCAAAATAAAGTACTACGTAGCATTGTGAATGCTCCGTGGTACATTAGAAACGACAATCTCCATCGAGACTTACACATGGAAAACGTCAGCGATAAAATACAAAAATTTGCAAGGGGTCATGTACTGCGACTGCAGCAGCATGACAAGGAGGAGCTGCGGAACCTACTAGATCGCACCAATGGACCAAAGCGTCTAAAAAGAACAAAGCCTTTAGAATTAGTGGTTCCTTAAGCCGCTTAAATCAAAGGACTGACAGAACTGGGATGAACCGATAGGTCTCATCCCACAAGAATGGACTACTTAACTAATAAAACAATTACTAGATAATCCATATGATAAGTTGTAATATTACACAGAAATAAAGATTTCTTAAAAAAAAAATTTGTTTTGCGATTATAAAGTAGAAATACACGAAAAGACTTTTACGCATTTTCTGAGGTCGCTCGCAGTTTTAAAATATTATGTAGTAATCTTCTATATATATATAAAATTGTGTAACATGTGTTCCTTGTTGGGTAAAGGATGGAACTTCCCTTATAAATTTGTGACCTGGCCGATTAGCACGGTATTTTGGGTGGGTACGAAGACAACCACAACAAAAATTATTTATGCAAACATCATCAAAGGTTCCCTCCCATCTCGATCACGGTTTGTATATTGATTTTATATTTTATATTTAACCGATATTTTGCTGATTTGATTAGATGAATATTGCTTCCGTTGTTTACAACAATATATGTTGCTACTTGTTTACAACAATGTATGTTGCTACATCGAATTAGCCTTTACGTTTGGTGTACGTGACTTGTGCAACGTTAACTCCTCCCGCGGAAGTTTGAAGCTGTCCTCAGCGAATAGGTTTTTGATTCTGAAGATAGATTTCATGTTTTTTCTGTATATAAAAAATATAATGATTATTATAATGGTTATTGTTATAATTGTTGAAATCGCTATCGAATGCATGTATATAACTGATGTCTGTTGACGATTTTGGATTTCTCGTAGATTAGTTATCGTTTTTTTAGTTAACATGGGAATATCCATTGTTTCCACTTTTGTTTCATTGATAACGATAGTGTTGAATGGTTGTAAAACCCGGAATTGGTGTATGCGTTTTGTTATGTCATTAATAAATGACTGTTCGTTTACATGTATGGTACAATTTTCGAATTTGATGAGTTTGATACCTTTTATTAATAAAGTATCTGGGTCGCAAGTTGTAAATATTGTGACTCCAATTTCCGATGAAATGAAGAGGTATCCGTCTTCGATGAGTTCGATTTCCTCTTTGTGTGGTGTTTGTATTAATTTACAATCCGCATCTTGGTTATTGATTAAGTTTGGAATGCATGTGTCATTATTTGAATATATTTGTTCCTTGTAACAGTAGTACACATTTTCTACTATTTGGCACGGTTTCGTAGCAGACATATGTATTTTAGGATTTAAAAGGATAAAATTATAAGGAGTAGGAATTATGAAATTATTTAATGTATAGGTTTTAATTGTGATATATGTAAATTTATCATTATAAAACTGTGGTATTTCTATAATTGTTATGAGGTTAGTTCCATTATAATACGCTTTCAATTGTAAAATTGAATTAACCTGCTCTTGTGAATGAAAAGTTAAATTATTTTTATTTAATTCAGATAATACATAATCCATTTCCGTGTTGTCAAGTATGTGTCTTGATATTACGTTAATTTTTTGCGAAAGTTATAATTTCGTGTATTTCCTCCGCTTGATCAGAGAGTATTGAAATATTGTCTTCAATACTAAGGTATGCTTGATTGAATAATATTTCTGCGTCATTAAAAGATTTTATTTGCCATCCTGATTTCAGAATGGTGTTTATAGCGTTCGATGCATTATTGAGAGTTTCTGTAATTTCCTCAAATCGATTATTTACTTGGTCATTAATTTGAATTTGACTGTTTAGTCTATCAACTAATGTATATTGTCCCTCCTGAGTTAGTTTGATTTGGTTTTGTAAGCTAATGTAATCATTTTGATCAAGGTTTCCAGTGATGGATTTAATAAAGGTACCTAATGGGTCAATTAATCCTCGTTTTTCTCGTTTTTCTACCTGAGGTAATGTTGGCATGAGATTGTCGATTGATCTCTTTACGTTTGTTAATTTTCTTTTTATAATAGTAATCCTTTGAGTTCTATTGTAGTTAAGATGTTCCATTTTCTTTTCTGTATAGGTAACACATTCTTCGATTTCCCGATAATTTTTTAACAGGTCTTCTAATTCAATGATATGGAATAATTTTATATATGATGTTATAACCTTGGCTTCTCCTAGGTTTATTCCTACCAGTCCTATATTGTCCTGGAGGTCAAAAGACTCTAAACCTTTTGGTTGTACTACCCTGTGGACAAGAAAAGGTTTAGCTAATTTTTTGTTTTTCGTATTTTGTTTTTATGGACGGTACGTTTATTCGTTGTCACGACTACGTCTCCGTCTTGTGTTATTGTATGCGGTATATATTTCCTCTGAAACTTATCACGTGTAGTGACTTTTTCAAATATTTTTTCACCTGGAGAAAATGTAGCTGGGTTATCACGTTTCGTGTTTAATTTTTCGATAGTTTTGGCTTTAGACAGGTTATTCAGTTTTGCTATATGTTCAGCAATTTCTGAATATTGGCGTCTAATGCGAGTTAAATATTCATTTGAAGTTTCGCCTATATTTTCGGATATATTTTTGGGAATAATATGTCCTCTATATAGTTCGAAAGGTGTCAATTTAGTTGACGAGTGAATAGAGTTATTATACGCATATATTGCATCGTCCATTATATTACTTATGGACTTCTTTTTATCCTGGCTATGGATAATTCGTACCAATTCGGTTAAAGTAGAATGTAACCGTTCTATAGGTGAATTTCCATTAGATGACTTTGCTGTGGTAATATGTAATTCTATTCCCAGCAAGTCAGTAAATTCTTTAAATATTGATGAAGTAAATTCAGTAGCTGAATCAAGTACCAAGATTTTTGGTATTCCTTCTTTACTAATGAATTTATTAAATTTTTCAATCATTGTGCTTGATTTTCTGTTTGGTATCTCGATTGCTGATGCATAACGAGAAAATTTGTCAATTAATGTGATAAATGTTTTACTTGAAAGAGCAAATGTGTCTCCGTGAAGGATTTCCATAGGCCCGTTTGGTGTTTGCGAGAGTTTGAATTTAACATGTACTGGTTGTCTCTCGTATTTATTTTGGTTGCAGATGTCACAGTTTTTTATAAGCTGTTGCACCTGCTGACGAATATTTGGAAAATAGAAGTTCCGTTTTATTTTTTGATAATTTTCTTGAGTTCCTCTGTGAAATGGTTTGTGTGTGTTGAGTATTATGCGTTTCTGTTCTTCGCTATCCTCAACATCCATTTTAATTGAGAATACTCTAATTATTTTGTAGCATGTTTCCCTACAAATTTGTTTGAATAATTCAAACGTTTCATCATCGGTGTAAAGTGCCGTGATTTTTCGTTTGTTCGTGTAACTATTCAATATTATTTTGATATCTGTTATATCTAAATTAGATTTTTTAATTGTGTGTCGCTGATTTTTGTTGAACAGGACCCTTGTGTCCTCAACCATGGTATCGCAGCCCTCATCTCTTATTACGATGAGTTGATGTTGAAATTCATTTATTGTAGAATTTGATATTGGAATGTCTTTGGGTTGTATCTTGATATTGTCATGCCCGATATTTATATTGTTTAAATTATTAATTTCCTGTTGAAAATTATAATTATTTTTATGTATTATGCTAGCTTTATTTATTGAATGACGAGTCATGTCGACTAAACTCATATCATCTTTTATTTCCTCTTCGGGTTTAGAATCCATGTTATATGTAAAGTTTTTTGTTTCCAGTTGTTTATTTATTTCAATGCGTGACAAGGCATCTGCATTTGTGTTTGCTGTGCCTTTTTTGTATTGAATTGTATAGTCATACTCTTCAAGTGCTAATCGCCATCGAATGAGTTTTGACGTTGGATCTTTGGCGTTAAATAGCCAAAGAAGGGGCTTATGATCAGTAATGATCGAAAATTTCCTTCCATACAAGTATGGTCGGAAGTACTTGGTTCAGCATACTATTGCTAGGCATTCCTTTTCAATATAGTGGAGTAATTGCATTCTGTTTTGGATAATGTGCGTGATGCATACGCAATTGGGAGATCATTTCCCTCGAAATTTTGACTTAGTACTGCGCCTAACGCGTAATTTGACGCATCAGTTGTCAGTATAAAATTTTTGTTAAAATCAGGATATTTTAAAATTGGTTCTTGTACCAACATATTTTTACATTGTTCGAAGCATTCTATGAATTGTTTGTCATGATAAATCACAGATCCTTTCGATAGACAAGATGTAAAAGGTTTTGTTATTTTGGAAAAGTCTTTTACGAACTTTCTGTAATAACCTATTAGATCAAGGAACGATTTAATTTCCTTTTGTGTAGATGGTAATTTTAGTTGCTTAATTGCTTCCACTTTCTTTGGGTCAGGTTTTACTCCTTCGGACGTTATAATATGTCCGAGAAAACCTATTGATTTTTGAAGAAAGTTAGTTTTCTCAAGTTGAATTTTTAGATTAGCTTTTTGTAATTTTGTAAATACCTGTTTCAGGTTTAATACATGTTCCTGTAGGCTAGTGCTATAAATGATTATGTCATCCATATAACCATTGTATAATCATTATATAGTAATGTAATGGTAGGTTCGTGAGTGAAATGTTAGATACCACTACTGGTATCGTTTTAAACTTTTTAAAGAATTTCTGCAATTACCTATCCGCCTAAATAGCATAACCTTCTCCTAAATGTAGCTAGAATATTTTATAATGCAACATGCAGAAAACAAAAAAAAATTCTATACATATACTTACAATGCGATTCATTACTATTTATGATACGAAAAAAATTTAGTTCCCATTTCTGTTTCTTTTCATATCAAATTGACAAATAAAATAACATATATAATAATAATTAACAAATACATAATTAACAAATAAAATAGTAATAAAAATAATAATTTTATATGAAAACAAACAGAAATGGGAACTAAATTTTTTTCTTATCATAAATAGTAATGAATCGCATTGTATTACTCATATAATGACGCTCTCATTATAAGTCAAAACAGTTTTTACGCTCAAAAGTAAATAGAAAATGTAACAAAGATGATGGAGAGAAAATACCGATCGCAACTAAATTGGTTCTGTCTTGAATTGCAACAATGTTTTCTAAATTATAGACAAATAATTTTGAACGTTAAAATAGTCGTTGAAAATTATAAAAAGCTAAAATAATTGAAGATTGTCCATAAAAACGATCTACATTTAAATCCAATTAAAAATTATTTTAAATGATTTTGTAGGTACAACACATACACAGTATTTGGTTTTCGTTTCGATAACTATATAGATAGACCACCGATGATATACATACTTATTTACACGCACCCACATAGCAATTCAATATATGTAAAAGGAAATCATACATCTACACACTACAAAGATTTAAAAATTGTTTGCAAGTTAATTTCGTAAATTTGTTCGTTTAAAATTTTATTGCTTGTCGTCTAATAGTAACGCAAGTAGCTTTATGTTTTCTTATTTTTAAACGTTATAAAAAGTTCATTTTGAAAATTTGTGTATTAAAACTTTTGTGAATTTGCGTGATAAAATGGTGTGTGCTTACAAAAACTGCTTAAATAAAAATGACTGTAAATCCACCAGAACATTTTTTACGGTGTTGCATGACCATCGTCGTGTGTTCGACAAGAATAAAGTTACTTCCAAACGCATAACTATTATGAAGAACTTTAATTTTAATGATTTCAAAATAAGTAGTTTTAGAACAAAAAATATTTAAAAAACTGTCTTTCCCCAGCCAATTAATAATCTTGTTTGTAAGTGTAAGGTCAATGACATAGATGCACGATGCAAGCGTTTATTAAAATTCGAATTTTTTTAAATAAAAAAAAATTCGTTCCAAAAGTTTCGCGTACGATTTCCAACCAGACACACAACACTGAGAGTCAAACAACAAGAATATTGAAAACACCTGATTTCCCACCTATAACATTGAAATATGAAAAAGGGCCTCCAAGAACTTATTAAAAGAATTATCAAGTTCCACAAATTCCTCATGAATGTCCCATCTCACCATCTCAATTTCCTAGTCCGCAACATCAAATTGAAGACGAAAATAAAGAACCCGTTCAAACTTTAAACAAAATTCTCAGGTTTATATTAAATACCCCTCAGAAAAGTAAAATGCAAACAGAAGGAAACACAATAAAAATATTAATTGATAATACACTTGACGATCGACCACAAGTAAACACATTTTGTACTTGCACAAATATTTCATAAATTAAAATTATCTTGGACCCAAGTTGAACAAAAAATGTATTTGGAATTTGATTTTAAATCACCTTCATGTTACAAGCATTTATTAAAGAAAGGTTTTAATTTGCCAGATAAGGATAAAAAATTGTATTATTCAGTATGAAAAAACTAGTACATGTTTTAAAATTTTTGTATGGGTTAAATTTTAATTTTATTTTTATGTGACTTAGAAGGGTCTTAGAAGGGTATTATGAAAATTGTAAAGAGATTAAAACTCTAATAAGCAAGTTAAAAACTACCATTGGCGATTGCTTTCCTATTTAAAATACAATTTAGATAAAAATATTATTGTTTTATCTTATGAGAGATTAATTTGTTTTTTAAGATAAAATAAATTACAACAATTTAAGCTATTGTAGCAACAAGAACTTTCAAGAGCCCAACTGAAATCCCATTTAATTAACCTAATTAAGGTTAATTAAATGGGAGCTTTTATGAAAATAATGCTCCCATTTAATTAACCTTAATTTTTATTTAGCTATTTGGTTCTGTTCAAAACGGCTACTTATTTCATTCTAACGCCCGTTGCACATTTCAGCTAAGCTAAGCAAGAAACGTAGTTTCTATTAGCATAGTTTAGCTCGCACAGCTCATTCCGCTGCACATTTGAGCTAATTATATCTCTCACGCATACATTTCAATACAAGTAAAGTCCTATGTCTGTCAAAAATTAATTAACTAATTTTATTATATTATTTAAGAATTCAACCACTTTTTTGAATTTGATCCACAATACCAAACACAACAATACTCAAATGTCATCCAAATTTCAATATTTTATAAGTACACATAATAATAGCAATGTGAGCAATATAGCTGACTTTTGCAATCCAAAGACAACCCGAGCTAAGTTAGTTTGTATCGCTCAAAACAGAAAAACATAGCTCGCATAGTTTAGCTCAAATGTGCATCGTTCCATTAGGCCCGTTGCACATTTGAGCTAAGCTAAGCTAAGCGATGTCAGCTAAGTTCATCGCTCTTGGTTGAAAATAAAGAGTTTTAATGAAACGATGCACGCTTGAGCTAAGCTATGCGAGCTATGTTTTTCTGTTTTGAGCGATACAAACTAACTTAGCTCGGGTTGTCTTTGGATTGCAAAAGTCAGCTATATCGTTCACACATACATTGCTATTATTGTGTACATATTCGCCTATGTGACTACTTATGTGATTCTAATAATATTTTGGCAGACATATAGCATTTTACTTGAATTGAAATGTATGTGAGAGCGATGTAATTAACTCAAATGTGCAGTGGAATGAGCTGTGGATGCCAAACTATGCTAATAGCTGCGTTTCTCGCTAAGGCCCCTTGCACACTTAAGCTATGTTCTTTTAGCAAAGTGAGCATGTTTTGAGATCACAGCTTTCGATTTACTTTGCAAAGCCTAAATAAGTGAAACCGAATTAGCGAAGCTTAACTCAACACACTCGTACGTCCCGATTTATTTAATTTCTTTATTTAAAGTTGTGGGATAGAAACATAGCTGATTGTGAGCTGATTAATTACGAGGGCAAATCAAAAAGTCTTGCAATTTTATATGAAAAAAAAGAGTTAGTGAGACAGCAATATTTTTATTTTTCGATATAATCTCTTTTAAGGTTTATACATTTGTCACATCGATCAATTAACTTGCCTAAACCCTCTAAAAAAAAGATTTCTTTTGCTCCATAAAATATTCATTTACAACAGACTGTACTTCATAGTCACTGGAAAATTTCGGGCCCCTTAGTGTTTTTTTTTAAATTGGGAAACAGAAAGTAGTCACTGGGTGCCAAGTCTGGACTGTACGGTGGATTCGGAATTTCCACGAAGCCGCAGCCCTTTAATGCAGCTTGAGCAATATTAGCCTTGTGCACTGGTGCATTGTCGTGAAGAAGCAAGATTTTTTTAATAACTTTCCTTGGCCGTTTTTCCCGGATCGCTTTTTTCAATTTTCGCAAAACTTCTGCGTAATATATGCCTGTGATTGTGGTTTTCGGTGCAATATAATCGATTATCAAAATTCCTTCAGCATTCCAAAAAACTGTTGCCACAACCTTACCAGCAGACGGTTGAGTTTTGAATTTCTTTGGTGGTGGTTCACTACGTTTAATCCATTGCATCGATTCTTTTTTGGATTCCGGATCCCAATGATAAAGCCATGTTTCATCGCCTGTTATTATGTTATCCAAGAAATTTTCTGGATCTTCTTTGTACATATCTAAAATCGCCTTTGAAGTTTGAACACGCATTTTTTTTTGTTCTGCATTCAACAAACGGGGAACCCATCGCGCACTTACTTTCGACATGTGAAGGTGGTCATGTAATATAGTATATGTGGTACCGTATGAAAGAGAAAGTCTCCACGCTAACCGCGGAACAGAAATACGCCGGTCCTCCAATACAATAGATTCGGCCAAAATTACGTTTTCATGGCTAATAGCATCTGCTGGCCGATCCGAGCGGTTGTCGTCTTCAAATGACTCTCGATCACTTTTGAATAATTTTACCCACCTTGTTACTGTGGCATATGATGGTGCAGATTCGCCGTAAACTTTTGATATATAGTTGAATATATAAATTGCATTTCGTCCATCTTTATAGAAAAATTTAATAAGGGCGCGATATTCAATTTCATTCATTTTAAGAAAAATTCAAAACACGTGTTACTAAATTGACAAAAACAAACGAACTGTAAAATTTACATCGAAATGTTCTTCTAGAAGTTTCATCGCGACAAAAAATGGTTTTGAAAAATATATTGTTGTCTCACTCACTCTTTTTTTTCATATGATATTGCAAGACTTTTTGATATACCCTCGTATCTCCAAGGTGAAAATAAAAATTTAAATACATTGCTTTACAGATTGGGTAGACTCTGAGATTTATCTACAATATTTCTCTTATTTGACTTTGGAAAGAAACCAAAACGTGAAGCTGTTAAATGAAAACATAGCTCATATCAGTCAAAATACTTAGCTCAAGTGGGAAACGGGGCTTATAAAAGTTTTTTATATACAACCAAGAACGATGAACATAGGTCAGTTCGCTTGTCTTAGTTCAGCTGAAACAGGCCTTATTGTCTTATTAGTAGCCATCGTTCATGAGTATGCAAAATCATCCGAATTGATTCAAAGCGATTCAAGATGGCTGACTTTTAACCAACAAGCGCGCATAATTTTTATGCCTTAAAGGGAAAATCTGTACATGTATCATCACCTTAACAGAGCTCTCACAATAGACAATTTTTTCTCTAAAGTAAATTTTTTTCTAAAGTTTGATTTTCAAACAAACTTCTAAGGCAAAATAAAAATTGTTTTATTGTGAAAGCTGTTTAAAGTCTCCACAAATAAATATTCGTTTCGGAAAGGTAATTAAGTATTAAAACGATGTAAGACTAAATACAAATTAAGGTTAATTAATTAAATTAAGACATAAAAATAAAATTTTACAATTTAGAGGAAAATAAAAACTGATTTTTTTTATTCAAAATAAAATACACAACGCATTTTTTATTTAAAAAAAATAATTTGTATGGTACATCAAACTAAACAATTTAAAATTAGCGTTCGAATAAAGACGGAACTTAAAAGTAAGCCATTATTTATCCTGCCATAAAGAACTGAAACGTTTTTTTTCGGACAATGCTGACCAATCTCTAGGTTAACTACTATTTAAAAATAGTTTTAATTACAAAATAGTGAGCGGCAACCTAAACTCGTAAGCTATTCACTTGTATATTGAATTTATAAAAAATATCTTATATACTTTCTTATATCCCTTTTTCAACTAAGAAAAATAAAAAATCTACTCAATTTTACTCCAACCCACACAAATGTGTGAGTAAAGAATTAACGTATGTAACGGCGTTGTTCATTAAAAATTTCGCTTGATTTGAAGTAAAACCAACACAACTGTGTGTATAGATATAGTGTTTTTTCGGACGGAAAATTAGTTAAAAAGGAATTCACAAATGTGTAAATTTGTTCAAAAAACATACAAAACTACATATACATGGTACTTTAGCCCTACCCGCACAATTGTGTTAGTAAAACACAAAAGGGATATGTAATTCATTTGAGATGGATTAATTCAGCCCCCAATTTAAACAATAAAATTTATTAGAGATTAACAGATTAGATTAACAGAAAAATGAATTTAAGTTTTGTTAGCGAACCTTAAATGCTCATAATTAGATTATAATTATACGCTCTAGATTTGCACACTGTAAACACCACATAACTCTCATTGGATTCTGTGACAAAACAGATCAAGTCAGACATGCTTTGGTTGAAATTATAATCTTTATAATGACATCCTCGTTTTTTCTATTCCAATGAGGAACAATCCCTTAATAAATAGTTGATTGAAAGACAATAATGAAAAACGACATACTATTGTAGAATGTCCAAGTGACAATTTTCCTATTTTTACGTACTTCTCTTACGTAATATTTTTTATGATAAAATCGAATTAATAAATTTTATTTTAATTTTGAAACAAATATTGGGTTCAATGTCCCTGAACTTTCACACAGATTTGGATAAATAGAAAATCTGCCTTTCCATAACAATACATTGTTCTTAATGTATGCATATATAAGAAAATTACTCGTTCATATTTTCAATTATAAATTACCATACTGTAACAGTGCAATCAACGGCATCTTTTTAAAAAATTGTATTTAGTTGTTCTATATAGATTTCTACATCGTTTTCATTTTTAATCTTTATTCGTTTGTGTTTGTGAGAACAGATGTATTTAAAATAAACAATAATAATACACAGCTAAGTATGTACTCAATATATTAATATACATATGTATATATCCTATCGTTCATATCTCCTTTCCAATAATGGATTTATTTGATTGAACAATTCATATTCTTTTGCATTTCTATCATAGAAAAAAAATTATTTATGCTATTTTTTATAAAAAGAAAATTGAAGTAAGGTATTCATGATTTGTTTTATTGTTTATCACAAAAAAATATTAAACACATTTTCTACATGACCTTGACAATTGTAAAACAATACGAGTTGAAATAAATATATTCTGTGTTAATATGTAGTATAATAAGTTAGAGTGAAGCAATACTATACTGGTTAATGGTATACAAAAATACGCCGTGTGTACTGTAAGTGTATTTAATCTTGCAAACATTTAGGCGAACTAGTAAAATTATTGCATAACTTAATTTCGATTAACGCGCTACCTGGATTTTCACCCTCTAAAGATTTTTTTCGAATGATGGTACTACTATATATGTATTGCTATGATATAACATAACACATTTTTGCCTTGCAGGTCGCCCAATACATTATCCATAACCCTCTGGAATGTACTTGGTGCGTTCTTCAGACCGAATGGCATTCGAATAAATTCGAAATGTCCGTTTGGAATGGAGAAACCTGTTTTAGGAATATCACAATTTTTGATTTCTATTTGATGAAATCCTGCGGCTTAATCTAAAGTAGAGAAGTATACAGCTTTTCCCATTTTATCAAGTATGCTATCTATGTTAGGAAGCGGGTACTTGTCATCTATGGTTTGCTGATTTAGTTGACGGAAGTCTACAACTAATCGCCATTTTTTATTTCCATATTCGTCCGGTTTTTTAGGCACCATCCATATTGGTGATGACCATGGACTGTATGAAGGTCTTATTATCCCGTTTTTAAGTAATTTATCAATTTCGATTTTGATTTCCTCCTTTTGATTTTTCGGATGCCTGTACTGTTTTATACAATGAGGCTTCTCTTTCAAAAGGTTTATCTCATGTTTTACCAAACTGGTAAACGTGAGTTTTTGGTTTTCATCATAAAAGATGTTTTGGAATTGTTTACATAATTTAAGTAATTGATGTTTTTCCTCAGGGTTTAAATTCCCTGTTCGGATTTTGGATTCTATTTCACCTGCCATGTTTTCATTTGTAATATGAAAATTTATGTCATGGTATTGGTGATTAAATTCGCTTGTTTGTATCGGATTTAAAAGAAAAAAATCTTTATCCATTATATCCGTATTTAATACCTCCACCACAGCTTTGTATGGTGTGGTTGTTTTGTATATCCCCTCACTGATGATTAAATTATTATTTAACACTAAGTTGTTCAGATAAAAGGTTCCTTTTTTCATTGTTGTTGGAATTTCCACTAACTGTTTTGTTTTTCCTTGAGTTATAGTTTTAGGAATAATTGATTCTAATTGGTTTTGAATTTGTAACGAAAACTCTGGTAATTCCAGTATGTTTTTGTTAATGTTTATTTTGGCGTTTAGTAATTTTAAATTCTCGTAACCTATTAATCCGTCAAACACTTGATGGAATTTTAATACGTAGAATTTTAATTCCCTTGGAATTTCGTCGAATTTCACGATTGTTTCCTGTTTTATTTCCGTTGAGGATAACACAGATTTAACCGTAAAATTCACGTTTTTAGTTTTTTGTTTGTTGAATAATTTTGAGAATTGTGGATCGATATATGATTTATCGGCCCCAGTGTCAATTAGAATCTTTAATTTTGTTTTGTTTATAGTTAGTACAATGAAAGGAAGATTAGTTTTAATGTTTAATTTATTTAAGTGATTGAGGTCGGGAGAGAGGCATCTATTATAAAATCCTCATTATCGCCGTTTATCTCAATGTTATTCAAATTCTCTTGTTTTATTTGTGGTTTCCACTGACTACGGTAGGGTTGTTTAAATTGTGGTTTAAATTGTGTATGATCGCTTTCTTGTTTTATATTGGGCTTATTTTCTGCTCCTTAATTTTTATCGAAAATCCTTGGTTGCCCTAGTGGCTTTGTGAATTTTTGATATTTGGGTTTTTGTTGTTGGCTGGTTTGTTTTAACCGTTGTATACTCTGTTCATCTAGAACAATTGAGTATGCTGTTTGTAGATCAGCCGGTTGTGATGATCGTACGGTGCTACCCATTGGATCTGGTAAACTAGCCATAAACACAGTTAATCCCGTTAATTGATGTTGTTCGATTAATAGATTTGTGGTACATTGGTCATAACCTTTCGTTTGGATTTTGTTTGACAGTAATGTAATTATAGCTTGTATTTTTTCATAGAGTTTATTAGGCTCTACATTTTGTTTAATTAAAGAAAACAATTCAAGCTGTAAGTTTTCCACTGTTCTATTATCGGCATACGTGTTTATTAGATGTTTACGTATGTTTTCCCAATTTGTTTGAACATTATGGGTTGTTAAAGATAGAGAGGCTGAACCCGTTATTTTATTACGAATGTTTTGTTCGATAATTTTATAACTAGGTAATTCCCTAAGTGGTGCGCATACTATTAGTATGTCGTCCACGGATTTTAGAAAGTGATATAGCTCATCACGCTTACCGGTGAATATCGGTAAATTTTTCGTGATAGCCGCTACCTTGAAGTGGGGCAAAGTCCTAGGTTCATACCTCCTCGCCGGTGCTCCCTGGGTAACGCTAAATGAATCAGGCGGTGTAGTGGAGACGAGCAGACTAAATCCTGTTTATAGTCATGGACACTACATGTCAAGGCGGGCCATTGGCGCCTCAAAACCAATACCAAACCAGCGTCTGATCTCCAGGTTAGGAGCGGCTGAAGCGGGCGTCTGTCTTGTATCAAGCGGCTCGCTATATAAATGTGTTTCAAGGTAGGACTGGATGCCTTAAGATTCTCACCAGTACGTGACCCACACACGTAATAAGCGGGTTGAGCGGCAGGCCCACAACCTTCTCTCATAAAAACATTTAAGTTATGAACCCTAAACAAAGGCCTCGGATTACCATATCGGATTCATCACAAACTCGACCTCGGAAATTGTACACGGACAACGCTTTAAAAATGGGAACATGGAACGTGCTTAGCCTCTTAAGACCTGGAGATCTCCGGAACCTTTCGAACCAAGCAAAGAGTTACACATTAGACGTACTAGCATTACAAGAGCTTAGATGGTCTGGGAGTGGGATCCATGACACCACCAATGGTTACACTCTTCACTACAGCGGCCATCAGAACGGAGGAGAATTTGGAGTTGGCTTCCTCATCCATCGGCGCGTGAAGCACCATATCATCGATTTCCGCCCTATCAACATGCGGATATGCACGGTCAGACTTCGCACTAAGAAATTTAACATCACGATCGTTAATGTGCATGCACCCACCGAAGATAAATCAGATGACATCAAAGATCTCTTCTTTGTCGAGCTCGAGGAAGTCATCAACAACATACCGCACCACGACATTAAAATCATCGTGGGCGACTTTAATGCAAAAATCGGTAGGAGTGCAGAAAATACATCGCACATCGGTCCCAACAGCCTGCATCTAACTAGTAACAACAACGGCCAACGCGTCACCGACCTGGCAATAACGTACAACTTAGTTGTATCAAGTACGTTTTTCCCACATAAGAGAATCCACAAAATAACGTGGAGTTCGAATGATGGAAGAACTGAAAACCAAATCGATCACGTCATGGTGTCCAAGAGACACTCCACCAGCATATCTGACGTTAGATCCTACAGAGGTGCAGACATGGACAGCGATCACATGCTTGTCATATTTATGTATAAGTGCAAACTGTCATCTACGTTTAACAGACAAGCACAAAAGACCGTTCGATGGAATATCGATGCTCTAAAAGACCAAGCGTCACTGCAGAGTTACCAATCAGCTGTCACTAATTATTTAGACCGGCCCCATAACAATGAAGAAGCTCCTCCTAACATCCAGGAGCAGTGGCACGCTATACAGTCAGCCATAACAACTGCGGCGCAAAATACCATCGGAGGAAGACCTCCGAGGCCCCGCAACGATTGGTTCGATGATCAATGCCGAAGGGTCGTCGAAAATAAACGAACGCTTCGTGAAAAATGGTTGGCTCGCAACACCAGAAGCACTCTAGCAGAATATGTCCGCGCTAGGAAAGCCACGACTAAATTCCTTCGACAAAAGAAGCGCGAACATATGAGATTATGCATCGAAAACATCAGCTTCCAAGCGGAAATAGGAAACTCAAGGGACTGTTTTGCTAACGCCAGGAATCTCACTAAAGATTTCCACCCAAGAAGTACAGCCATCAAAGACGGGAATGGAGAGCTGAGAACAAACGTGGCTGATGTTCTCTCAGTATGGCAAACCTACTTTCAAAATCTGCTAAATCGGAATGACGAAGTTACCCCCATTAGAGCAATAGCTCCGCCAGGTGAAGAGGTCTTTGTCGAATATCCCACAGTAGAGGAAGTAGACGCAGCTATTAGTCGATTGAAAAACGGCAAGGCACCCGGTCTCGATGGAATCCCCGCAGAACTAATTAAACTCGGAGGCGCTACTCTTGCAACAAGTTTATACGATCTCGTCGTTTGTATTTGGGACCAAGAAGAGTTGCCGGAGAATTGGAAGACCGCACTCATATGTCCGTTGCATAAAAGAGGCGACCGTCTTAAATGTGAAAACTTTCGTGGCATAGCTCTATTAAACACTGCTTACAAAGTGTTGGCTAATGTTTTGCTTGCCAGACTCATCCCTTTCGCCGAAAACATCATTGGCGACTATCAGTGTGGTTTTCGTCCCAACCGATCAACCACTGACCAGTGTTTCACCATGAGGATGATCTTGGAAAAATGTTGGGAGTATAACATAACCATTCATCAACTATATATAGACTTCAGACAGGCGTATGACAGTATAAACCGCGACAACCTATGGGCCGCGCTCATATGCCTGGGAATCCCAGAGAAACTCGTTTCTCTGTGTAAATTAACAACATCCGGGTCTGTATGTAGAATCGTAATTGAAGGATCTGTGTCAGACCCCTTTAAAATAACATCTGGTGTTCAACAGGGCGATGCACTCGCGCCTTTGCTGTTCAATCTGGCGCTTGAGTACGTAGTGAGGAAAAGCAACATCGAAACCTCGCGCTGTATATTTAATAAGTCAGGCCAAATTCTTGGATATGCAGATGATATCGTGCTTCTTGGCCGAAGACCTAGCGATATCAAAGACAGTTTCATACCGCTCAATCGCTGCGCAAGAAGACTTGGTTTGGAGGTGAACAGCAGTAAAACCAAATATTTAGTAACACCTAGGAACATGTCTACGGCAAATCTCGGAATTGGCGACCACAACTTTGATAGCGTCGAAAACTTTAAATACCTCGGTTCAGTTATAACATCGTCGAATGGTATGCAGGCAGAAATAAAAGCCCGAATCGCTGCCGGACAACGAGTTTTCTACGCCAAATCAAAATTATTGCGATCGAAACATCTATCGCAGTCGTGCAAGCTCGCACTTTATAAAGCACTTATAAGACCTGTGCTGGTTTTCGGAAGCGAGAGCTGGACCATGACCACTAACGATTGTAGATTATTATCTACCTTCGAAAGGAAGGTTGTCCGTTCAATCTTTGGTCCAATTAAAGTTGCGAACAACGAATATCGGATTCGTATGAATCACGAAATAAAGCAACTCCTCGGAGGCAGCGATATTATCGGATTCATCAAATCCAATCGAGTGAGATGGCTCGGCCACGTTACAAGGTCTCCCCAACAACGGATGATAAATAAAGTGTTCCACCAACAACCAGCCGGAGTACGTCGTAGAGGAAGACCCCGACTACGCTGGCGCGACGACATCGAACAAGATCTACGAACATTAGGATGTCGAAACTGGAGGACGAGAGCGGTGGATCGAGATGGATGGAGGGCCTTAGTTCAGGCGGCGAAATCCCTTCATGGGATGTGAAGGCCAGAGAGAGAGAGAGAGAGAGAGAGAGCTACCTTGAAGTAGTTAATGATTTCCTCTTGTTGCTCCATTTGTTTTTGTATACGGAGTTTACGGAAATTTATTATTAAACGTGGTTGTTCCACAGGTTTCTCTGTTAAATTATTTTTTTCGAGAAATTCGTCGAGTTTATTACCATCGACTTTGTATTGAGAACTTGAAGATTGTGATGTGTTTTCACAAGAATTTAAATTGCTTAAACTTTTGCTTGAAGAAAGCATGTGTGAGTTTTCAGATTTTAATTTAATTTTGGATTATACTATCACCATTTTATAGGTTGATTTATTTTAGAAATTCATGAATTTATAATTTATTTTATAGTGCTTTCCCGATAAAACACTTTTTATTTATACAAAAGATTCCGATTTTAGGTTTCTTTTGGGTTTACAAAGCGTCCCGATTTTAGGTTCAAATTGTAGGTTATTCAATTTTTACAAGAGATCCCGATTTTAGGTTTCAACTGTATGCAAGATTTGAAATAAACTTGGTTTCACTATTATTTTATATAGAACACAGTTTTATATATTGATAAATGTTAGATATATTTTTGGAAAATTTGTGTTAGGAAAAATACATATATAAATGTCTTACCGACACAAAACTATAATTTGAAATAGTTTTAATAACATCATTGACGTGTTGATCAGGCACTTTTTTAATGTTGGTAATTCACTTTTATTATATTGTTCCAAAAACACTGATTATATAATATTTTTTTTTTTTTTTAAAAAATTAATTTTAATTTTTAGATTTTTATTTATATTTTAATTTAAATTTTTTTATATTTTTATATATTTTTTTTTATATTTTCTTCACTAAAACTGCGCCAGTTAAAGGCGTTGTGGCACCTGATTAACTTATTTATTTTACGTTAGGGAACGAAGTGACCAAAAATACAAATAAAGTGTGAAATTTTAAAGTATTATTTATTTTATAATATATTATGTTTAACAAGTAATATATAAAATGACAATGAACGCGAGTTCTATATTTTCTCGCGTTTATAAACTATATTTTTTGGACATAAATGTTGTTGTTTTATTTAATATACATAAGAAGGGTTTATAACTTATATGCTATATACTATGGTATTTTGCTGATATGCATGATGAGATCATACGAGTAACTCGATCACGGTTTGTATATTGATTTTATATTTTATATTTAACCGATATTTTGCTGATTTGATTAGATGAATATTGCTTCCGTTGTTTACAACAATATATGTTGCTACTTGTTTACAACAATGTATGTTGCTACATCGAATTAGCCTTTACGTTTGGTGTACGTGACTTGTGCAACGTTAACTATATATATATGTATATATATGGTATATAAAAAAAAAATTGAAATAAAACTACTTACGATTTTAGTCCGGATCGCGAGCGCTCGGATATCCTTTCCAAAACGTTAATTAACGCAAGGTGCTGTATTAATAAAATGCTATATGCTTATACAAAACCAAAACTATAACAAAAATAATGCGCGTATAGTCTGGTCCAAAAACCGAAAACTGTACTGAAACAAAACTTAATAATTTATATAGGTACACTATTTAGGGTCAACAATTCAGATTTTTCTTTTGCGTCGGATAATAATTATTAACGACAAATAATCGACGTATAAGTTCCATGTAGCACAATTATTGGAGGACACACTCCTTCCACGTCTAACGGTTGTTTGTCTTCACTGTTCAGATGACTACCGTATTTTCCGCCGGTTCGGTATGAGATATATACCCTCGTATCTCGTGGAATTTTGAAGGTGTTTGCTTTTGCCTCCTGTCCTATTCCACGCACAGTATTTTTTTTTTTTTTTTTTTGACAACCACAATTTTCTTCTGGTTCCTTTTGAGGTACGTATAAGTTAAGCTGGCGTAGCGATATACCCACCCCGCACTAGGAAATAATAAGTAACACACAAAAATTAGGCAATATAAAAAAAAACTTATGATTCTCTATTTACCTATGATATGTATGGTTCACAATCCCTATAGGGTATATCACTATATAGACACTCAAACACGGACGCTAATTTATTCCAATACCGATAGTTTACTAGAATGCCTAAAGGATATGTCAGAAAGAAACTAATTGGTATCTGGGATAGTTATTATTTTATTGGTACACACTTGTCACTGGTATATTTTGGGGTATAGCGAACGGCGGCAATTACACCGTGCTAAAATTAAAAAAATATAATTTTTTCCTTTTTATGCAGGTATTACTCTATGGTGGCACAACACAACTTTATCATAACAACTTCAAAAATCAACTAAAAACAATCCATCGATAATGTTTCAAATAATGCATACCGAAAAACAATTGTGCAATAAAATTACAATTACAGTTCGACCTCGACAACATCGAAGGTAAAAAAAAAAAAATTATAAATGTTTATAACATGTCAATGAGACGTTAGGCAAGGGTAGCCTATTATCATACGATAACAACACTAGTCAAGATTTTAACTCTATTTGAATTGGTTAGATAGAGGTTGTACCTAACAAAATGAATACCGGTTGGAAAAAAAATTTTACCGTGCAATTCACGTTGATGACTTCCACTAGCGATCAATACATTACAATTGGTGTAAAAAATGTATGTGCGTATCAATTGAGAACGGCTGAACCGATTTGGCTCAATCCTTTTTTATTGTGTTCGCAATTGCCAGGAGATGGTTCCTACGAAAGAAAATTTGGAAAAAATTTACCGGAAAAGTCGAAAAACCTGAAAAATCGATTAAAAACCTTTTTGATATGAATTTTGCATGTAGCTTTTTTATGAGAGAGGTGGTACAGCGGTTAAAGCTTCGGCGCTTAGGCTCTGAGGTACTGGATTCGAATCCCTCCGAAGGCTGCATGGTAATTAGTATTTTGTTTTTTATCCAAACTTTTTATTTTATCTATTTATATTCTCTATCTTCTATATATTATATAAAAGTCAATTGCCGTGCTGTACTCTCACAAATACTCGAGAAAGACACGACCGATTTGTATGCGATTCTTTGTTTGCTTTGTTTGTCTCAATACAGTGGTGGTTTACGAAAAATAAAATAAAATCTTTTTTAATATGAATTTTGTGTGTACGTTTTGTATGTGGTACAGTAATTAAAGCTTCGGGACTTGGGCCTGGAGGTACTGGATTCGAATCCCATCAGAGGATGCATGTTTTTTTGCTTTGTTGGTCTCAATACAGTTCCGGCTTTAGAAAATAGAAAATTCGGAAAACCCCAAAGGTATATCCGGAAACTTAAAAAATCGGAAAATCGAAGAAAATTCTGAAAAATCAAAAAAAATCGGCAAGTAGAAAATTGCTTTTTGTATAGGAATTTTGTATGAAAATACACTTAACACCACCAATGAAAATTGTATTTCGACAATGATCATCCGTTTATATAGCCACTTCGAATTATTTTCAATAGATGGCGTTGGTGGCGGACTACTATAAATATAAGTTGTGTAGAATTTTGGCAATCTATGTACAAAATTAAAATCATAATTTTCTACATTATAGCATATATGTCAAATAATTGTAAAAAAATAAAATATAAAATCTTCTTGCATCAACCATCAAAGCAGTAACATCAAAAATTATTAATAATAAAATCATTATATTTATTGTACCTTCATTTTGTTCAAAGTTTGTTTTTTTATCGTGGAACCCACAACCTGGTGGCTCAAACATTACCATTGTTACTATAATATAAAGTTCGGTGTGATTTTTACGATCATAATAATTGTTTCCATAAATTTATTGGTGTGTGACAAGTGTGGTTATATAATTGGATTGCGGGACTGAGATTGATTCGATCGGTAAGTTCATTTTTGTGGATTAATGACTTCAAAGTAAATTAGTCAAATGAATCATTGTAATTCTTAAGAATAGAGTTTTGATTAAAATGCCGGCTATAAGACGATCGAGCCTAGGATGAAGAAACCGTAATTCACAAAGAATGCACGGTGTACGTGAGAATGAAACACGAGAGCAACGCGAAAAATTAAATGAACAGAGACGTGGTCATATCGGACAAGTTCGTGCTGCACGGACACCAGCTCAGGTTTCATTTATGACTGTACAATCGACTACAAAAATCTTCGCTGCGTTGATATTGGCGCATTGTCTGCCGAGTGCCGTCATTGTCAAGCATTGAAGTTCAAAACAGAACGCCAGGGCAATGCTGTGCCGATGGCAAAGTTAAATTGCCGGTTTTGACTTTGCGACCGAAGCCATTGCGTACTTATTTCTATGGAGATACGACGTTATCCAGACATTTTCTCACACACACGCAACAATACAAGCAGTGCTTTAACATGACGTTTGGAACCGATGTTGTTGTCCGTCAACCTGGCTACAATCCCACCTATAAGGTAATGACGTCACCACGTGTTCATCATTTCGATAACGTTGAACGGTTGTACTCATGATATTCAAAATTGCCCTCTATTTTATATATTCAAGGTCAAATTTATCATCGAAGCGGAGCATTGATGCCACCAGCAAATGAAGAACCCAAGTTTCTTCAAATTTATTTCGTTGGAAATTCCGAATTAGAATCGAATTATCGTCTTGCGCTTTTCAATGCGTCCAAATGAGAGATAATAGGAGAACTATCCAATGCCTTTTTCATGAACACAATGCGCTGGTTCGTTTGTTTAAAACTGCTTTAGAGACAATGTCTTCCGATGAACTAGTAATCATCAGAGCAGACAAAAATCCGACCGGATTCCATGTTTGTCAGTACAATGCTCCCACTATTGACGAAGTCGCAGTCGTGATTGTTGGCGAAAATGTGGAGTCCCGCGATATTGTGATCAAGCGGCGTGATGACGGACAAGTGCAGCGAGTATATGAAACTCATCGGTCATATGATGCACTTCAATATCCATTGATGTTTTGTCATGGAGAGGATGGCTACCACTTCCAGATAAAGATTGTCAATCCGCTGACCGGTAAGTTATTGAGCTGTCGATCATACTTGCATTGGTGTAAAAATAATATATTCATTTTGCAGGTGAAGAAACGAATAAGAAGGTCAGTTCAATGCAGTTTTACACTTATCGGTTGATGATGCGACAAAGCGAGGACAATCATCTTTTGAGATATTGTCGACTGTTTCAACAGTATTGCGTCGATAAGTATGTGAAGATCGAAACGGAACGTTAATTTCATCCGCTTCAATCAATCAAAACTACGTTCCGAGCAGGACATTCATCTGCGCGATGCCATCGATTCGGACGGAGATGCAACCAACGTCGGTCAATTGACCATTCTCCCAACAACATATGTTATGCATGAATATGCGCAGGATGCTATGACGTATGTACGGCATTAAGGACGGCCAGATTTGTTCATCACGTTCACATGCAATCCAACATGGTCTGAAATTACCGGTAATTTACTGCCAGGTCAAACTTCCAGCGATCGCCATGACATCACCGCAAGTGTGTTTAAACAAAAACTCAGGGCACTAATGGACTTCATCGTTAAGCAGATAGTTTTCGGACAGCCACGTTGCTGGATGTACTCAGTAGAGTGGCAGGAGCGTGGTTTACCACATGCACACACTTTGCTGTGCTTAATTGAGAAAATCAGACCAGACCAAATCGATTCAATCATCAGCGCTGAAATACCAGATTAAGAAACCAACCCGAAGTTGTTCGCAGTAATCGCAACAAACATGATGCACGGTCTGTGCGGAGATCACAATCAAGATTCACCGTGTATGGCCGATGGGAAATGCACAAAACAATATCCGCGTCCGTTGCTGTCATACACAATTAGTGGAAACGACGGTTATAAAAAAAAAGGCGTCGTTCATCCGAAGATGGTGGCAGAACAGTCACGATGACGATGAAAGGAAAAAATGTTGTGGTCGATAATCGCTGGGTCGTTCCGTATTGCAAGCTTCTATCGAAAACATTCGCAACACACTGCAATTTTTAGTACTGTAACTCCATTAAGTCTATTAAATATGTCTGAAAATACGTGAACAAAAGTAGTGACCTGGCAGTGTTCGGCATTGCTGCTCCGGATGCAAATGACGAAGTGTCAAGACTCCAATTGGGCCGTTATGTCAGTTTCAACGAGGCGATTTGGCGTATTTTCTCATTTGCATTACACGAACGTCATCCCACTGTTCAACATTTGTAGGTGCACTTGGAGAATGGACAACGTGTCTATTTCACGGAAGCTAATGCAGCACAACGAGCAGAACGACCACCAGCTATAACACTCACTAATTTCTTCGAAATTTGCCAAAGCGATCCGATCGCACGAATATTGCTTTACTGCGAAATGCCACGCTATTATACTTGGAACCAGTCAACGAAAAAGTTGCGACGACGAAAAAAAGGTCAACCTGTTGCAGGATATGTAAATGTGTATTCGACTGATGCGCTTGGCCATGTGTACACCGTGCATCCACGACAAGACGAATGATTCTATCTTCGTTTGCTTTTGTTCCATGTTCGTGGTCCTACTTTGTTCAAATCTCTTCGTACTATAGATGGTGTATTGTGCGTCACTTATCGAGAAGCTTGCCAACGTCTGAATTTGCTAGAAAACGACTCACATTGGGAATCAACACTCGCCGATGCCACTGTTTCTGCGTCGGCAAATCAAATTCGTACATTGTTTGCGATCATCATAGCGACGTGTCATCCATCGAACGCATTGAAATTGTGGAACAAATACAAGGACGAGATGGTTGATGACATTTTGCATCCAGTTCGCACTACAACATCGAATTATGAGCTTAAAATGAACGACGTGATACGCAACGAAGCTTTGTTCAGGATCGAAGACATGTACGCGCTTATGTGCTGCAGCACATGATTTGTCGAAATTGGACACGCCAGCACCAATGCATTTTTGGTTTATACGTTCCTTCCTGTGGTTAGATAGCATCTGGACTCCCATAATTCGCAGATGTTCATAAAGATACTAGTAAGTTTGCTCATTCACAAACTATTAATTTTGACTTTATTTACAGTTGAAATTATTTACAAGACACTGAATATTTTTGTGTCACTAACTGGATTCGCTAAATTCATCCACTGGTTACAAACTTACAATAGCAATCCGCAGCATATATATATATATATATATATATATATATATATATATATATATATATATATATATATATATATATATATATATATATATATATATATATATATATACGGATGTACTTTATTAGAAATCCGTTGAAACAAATCACTGTATGTTGCATCAATAAAACTTGTACACAAATTTATATTATTAATGGAGGTTTTATTTTTTCTAGATAATAATTGTTTTTTTACAGATATACAATTGATCACAGTTTATTTTTATTAGCTTTAAAGATTTAACAATAGCTAATTTTTACATATATACATGAAACTTATTTACATTACTTGTATTAAACGTATTTACAAATTGGCCTTTAAATATATATAACATTTGATTATAAATTAACTTAAAACTCTTAAAAGCACATAATATTAAATTGCCAGTTATAAAAATTATATAACGAATTTTTAATACACGAACTTTGCATAAGATGAAATAATTCTATACTCATGAAAATTAAAAAACAATTTTCCTTTTATAACAAAGTTTTTGTTATATCCCTTTATCAACCAAGAAAACAAAAAAATGGGCTCAGTTTTAGTCCAACCCACACAAATGTGTGAGTAAAAAACCATAGTATGTAATGGCGTTGTTGATAAAAAATTTCGCTTGTTTTGAAGTACAGCCAAGACAATTGTGTGTATAGTTATAGTATTTTTTTCGGACGAAAATAAGTTAAAAAGGAATTCACAAATGTGTAAATTGGTTCAAAAAACATACAAAACTAAATTTTTGACATGGTACTTTACACCTACCCGCACAATTGTGTTAGTAAATGACTAAAGGGATATCCAGGTATTTAGATAATAAAAAAAATATAAATTATTTGTAAGTTGGTACCCAACCAACCTTTCAATTTTGCCACTGAACCTATATTCCATTTTTGCTCAAATCTGACATTCGACCATTTAGCCAAAAATGCATTTTCGTGACATAAGAAAAAGATAAATAATAAACAACTTGCAAACACAACAAAAAGATAAATAAAAAACTTACAATAATAATTAAAATATAACTTTTATTAAATTGCAAACCTAAAATAAGACATAGTACCACTACATTACTCTCGCTCCAGTGGAATTCTTGTAAAGTTGAATTTCACGAGACAGTAATGTTATAAAATAAAAATTTGTGTAAACCAAATATAAAAATTTTCAACTAAATGCAACATTGTTACAAAATAAATGTGTGTAAACTAAATATGAAAATCTTAAAGAAAAATAACACAACGTCAATACAAAATATATGTGTACATCTTTAAAAAGAAAAATTTTCAAAACAACACAACATTGTTACAAAATAAATGTGTGTATGTATCTAAATAGAAAATTTTCATAAATAACTGCACACACTTACTGTAAAACTAGATGATGTAAGTATTTAAGTGGTGGTTTAATAAGTTGTCTTGTCCTTGTACTTTGTGTTTTGATATTGTTATTTAATTTCGGTAATTCAAATCTAACTTTCATTTTGATATTACCTTTTTTTGTATCATCCGATAATAAAATATTTTTACTCCCATTGTCACAAACAACCGTATCTTTACCCTGCTCATTATGAATGGTTACAGGTACATCGATAGGTTCTAAGTTCTCACTGTAACAAGGTTTAATTCTGTCGATCGAAATTTTTGTAGATTTGTTGTTAATCAGAACGTCGAAATATTTATTATTCCTATTTTGAACTAAAAAAGGTCCAGTATAGGGTGGCTGTAAAGCTTTTCTAAGTGCGTCTGTTCTTATGAACACATATTTGCAGTCTTGTAAATCTTGACTTACGAAAACCTTTCCTGAATTGTGTCTTGACGCCGTCACAGGTTTGAGCTCAGCAAAATGATTCTTCAATCTTACTACAAAATCATTTTGAGGAATGTTGTCCTTTTGTGGCTCTAAAAATTCCCCTGGAACACGAACGTTTGCACCATATACAAGCTCTGCTGGAGAAGTACAGGGTTATCCAATTCGAGGTTGATAAAGTAGAAATCTGTATACCGACATCTGTCAAAGATAAACGTCAAGTACGCTGTCACTTATTTAGTTGACATTCTGCCATTTAAGAATATGGAGCATTTAACAATCGACCAACGCGTTAAAATTATTAAATCTGCTGATGCTGATTTTTCGAACAAAATTTTCTTCAGTGATGAAGCTCATTTTTCGCTTGGTGGATACGTTAATAAGCAAAACTGTAGAATTTGGAGCTCAGAAAATCCACAATTGATTGTAGAGAAGCCATTACACCCGGAAAAAGTCACTGTTTGGTGCGCATTGTGGTCTGGTGGTGTGATTGGGCCGTATTTTTTTGAGAACAACCATGGACGAACCGTTACCGTCAATTCTGAGCGCTATGGCCGCATGTTAACCGATTATTTTTTTACGAAAATCGAAGATTATGATCTTGACGATATGTGGTTCCAGCAGGATGGAGCAACCAGTCACGTAACACGAGCAAATCGAGATCTTTTGCAAGAGAAATTTCCTGGACGTTTGATTTCGCGATTGGCTGATGTCAATTGGCCTCCAAGATCCTGTGATTTAACGCCTTTGGATTTCTTTTTGTGGGGCTACGCGAAAGATCGTGTTTACGCAAACAATCCTCAAACTCTTGACGAATTGAAAACTAATATTCGTAAGGTAATGGCCGAGATACCGCCCGAAATGTGCCGAAAAGTCATTGAAAATTACCTCAAAAGAATCAAGGCCTGTAAGAAGTCCCGTGGAGGACATTTGAATGATATCTTGTTTAACTAAAAATGGCAAGGATCAATCTGTAAAATGAAATAAAAATTACAATACATTCCGAATATTTTGTGTGTTTTTTTTAAGTTTACTTTATCAAGCTTGAATTGGATAACCCTTTACCTAGATCTTCTTTAAACGCTGTTCTTAACCCAAAAAGTACTGTAGGTAATAATTCCATCCAATCAGCCCTGTCATGACACATTATGGCGGCTTTTAAAGACCGATGCCACCTTTCAATCATACCATTTGATTGCGGGTGATAGCTGGTCGTTCTTTTCCTTTGAAAGCCAAAGAGTGTCACTAATTCGTTGAATAATTGCAATTCAAACTGCCTTCCCTGATCCGTTACAATGAACTTGGGAACACCAAATCTCGCGATCCAACCCGTGTATACTGCGAAAGCTACTGTCGCTGCCGTAATATCTGCAGTCGGAATGGCTTCAGCCCATCGTGTATACCGGTCGATCATAGTAACTACGTATTGCTGTCCATGCGAAATTGGTAGTGGACCTACAATATCTAAATGTATTTCCGAAAATCTATCTGTCGTATTAGGATATGTACCAATTTCTGACTTGGTGTGTTTGAGAATTTTCGCTTTTTGACAATTTATACAATTTTGGGCCATTAATTTTATATCTTTTTTGATTGAGGGCCAAACTTCATTATCGGTTAACATTTTTACTGATGCTTTAATACCAGGATGTGATAAGTTATGGAAACTTTGGAACACATTTTTTCTCCAATCATGTGGTATAAAAGGTCTAAGTTTGCCTAAATAATTATCACAATAAATTTTAATATCAGAACCAAATGTAACCGGAACTTGCTCGAATTTTAATTTAGAAAGTGGTATATTGATTAATTTAGCTAATTCATCGTCTGAATTTTGTGCTAATGCAATCTCTTTGTAATCAATATTTTCCGAAAGTTCGATATTCTCTATACGAGATAACGTATCTGCTACTACATTTTCTGTGCCTGCGACATGCTTGATGTCGTAAATTGAGCTATAAAGTCTAACTGCCTGCGTTGCCTAGGAGATGCTTTATCTAGATTCTGTTGAAAAGCAAACGTTAGAGGTTTATGGTCTGTTAGAACAGTAAAATTTCGACCTTCTACAAAAATTCTGAAATGCTTGATTCCGAGATATGTAGCTAATAATTCTCGATCATATGTACTATATTTAATTTGGGCCTCAGTAAAACGAACTGAAAAAAAACTGAGAGGTTGCTAAATATTACTAACACATTGCTGTAAAACAGCGACTGCTGCAAAATCGAAGCATCGACCATAATCGAAAGAGGTGCGTCAATGGTAGGATGTGTTAAAATGTACGCGTTACTCAATTTCGCTTTACACATCTCGAAAGCTTTCATTGATTCTTCGGTCCATTGTACTAGCTTTTTACTGTTCTTTTTATAACCTTTTAAAAAATCGTTTAAAATCATTTGATAATTAGCCGCATTGGGTATAAATCTTCTATAAAAATTTAACATACACAGAAATCGTTTTAATTGCTGTACATTTGTAGGTAGTACATACTCGTTTATAATTTTAACACGATCTGGATTTGGAATAACACCTTTTGTTGTAATCAAATGACCTAAAAATTGTACTTCTGGTTTTGCAATCACACATTTCTCTTGGTTAATGACCAGACCGTACATTTTTAAAAGACTAAAAATTTCTTCCAAATGTCTCAAATGCTCTTCTCGAGATTTGGAAGCCATTAGTATATCATCAAGATATACAAATGAAAATGTTAAGCCATGTAATACTTGGTGCATGAGACGTTGAAATGTTTGAGCCGCATTTCTAAAACCGAATGTCATGCGAACAAACTCAAACAAACCGAATGGAGTGATTATGGCCGTCTTAGAGATATCGTTAGGCTCAACTGGTATTTGATGATATGCTCGTAGCAAATCTATGGTGGAAAATAACACACAACCTTCCAGTTGGAACGAAAAATCCTGTAAATGTGGGATTGGATAAGAATCAGGAATAGTAATATTATTTAACGCTCTATAGTCCCCACACGGACGTCAATCTCCGTTTTTTTTGGGAACCATATGCAACGGATTAGCCCAAGGACTATTACTGGGTCTGCAAATTCCTTGCTTCACCATTTCCTCAAAATGTTCCTTGGCTACTGCCAACCTATCCGGAGCTAAACGACGCGCTCTACCCCCTCTACATGAGATAGGTGGTCCCTGAGTCACAAATGAGTCACATTGTGTTTAATGGGACTCAAAATGCCTGAATTACCTGTTATATCTGAAAATTTTAATAATACTTTTTGAAAATCCTGTTCGAGTATCGACTTATCTACTAAGAATAGTGTAGGGATTTTTTGTCGCGTAATTTGACCTATTGCCGTTACGGTAGTTAAAGGATCGATAATCTTACCTTTTTTAATGTCGACTAATAGACCTCTGTTGCATTTAAAAAATCAGCTCCTAAAATGGGCATGGTAACATCTGCGATAATAAACATCCATGTATACTCCCTGCGAAGACCGATATTTAAAATTATTTGTTGCTTGCCATACGCTGGTATCGAAGTACCATTGGCAGCATATAAATTGAATGACAAATTTGTTATGTTTTTGATGCCAAACTTTTTTGGTAAAACGGATACATCCGCCCCCGTATCTACCAAAAATTTTATTTTTAAATTTCTTTCGAAAATTAATAAACGGTTGGAGGAATTAATCTCATCAAGACACACCGTTAAATGCTGATGAGTTTTTAGTTTAACTGAGGATCACTGCGCATCCTAGTTAAAAACATATCGTGCATGTTGCATCCCGATACACATTTTTGTGCTTTATCACCAAACCTGGTATGATAAAAACACATTTCACGTTGCTTTGAATTTTCTCTAACTCTCGAACGATTTCGAGATGGGGAACGATTAAATGGACGTGAATTACGATTTTGTACATTTTTTTTTTTTAAATGCCTGCAACTTCCACCAAAATTTCCTTTTTGAAAGATTGCATGATACTATGGAGAACTAAATTTTCAGACTTGCCTTTAATAAAATCCGACGAAATGGGCTTCAAAGAAGTTGGTGCAATTTGATTATTAGAATTTAGGAAAGTCTCCACAAGATCATCGGCCCTTTTGGCTAACGTATTGAAATCAATGTCTTGTTCGAAAGGAGTTAATACTAATTGGATTTGTGCGGGTAATCTTTGCATCCATAATTGTCTTATAGATGTGGCAGAAAACCCTGAAGCATTTATTTGAAATTCCTCCAACAATTGTGACTCACCCAACACTCGCATAACCTCCTGCTTAAAAATAGAATACGGATTAGGACCTTTGTTCCTGGTTATCAAATGTGCGAACTGGTTAGAGTCCAAAGCGCTGACTGTATGCGCATATTTAACTTTTTCCGTTTTTATGCCAGCAACCATAAATTGCTGTTCTAAAATAACGAACCAAGTTTCGGGATTTTGTGTATAAAGTGGTTGTGGTGCTTTAAACGAAACATGACCTATATGTGTTATATTAGACTCGTTGTCTAATCGGTCATGATTAAGTGAATTCGACAGACCTTGATGTTCCTCATTCATTTCAACAAATGTAGTTCCAGAACTTGACGGTAAACCAGACATCAACTCTCTAACACGACCTTCCACCAAAGTTTGTAGCTGCGTATTTGTGAGATTGAATGTCTGATTGTCAGGTTCGGACCTATTAACAACTGTTGTATGAGCTTGAGAACTATCTTTAGTTTCCTGAAGATGAGTTGTTGCCGCTTCAATTATCCTAAATTCTCGAGCGAGAAAGCAAAATAATAAAAACAAAACCGAAAATATAAAAATACAACATGAAAACGTAAACATTTTTTTTTTTAAATACAAATAAAATATAAATGTGAAGCAAAATGTTTACTAAGTACCTTTATATAAAGAAAAAAAACGTAAAACCATAAAAATACACTAATTATTCAAAAAATATTGAATATTAAGTATTGCACTTTTTATGCTTTTTAAAAAAAAAAAAAAAAAATATGTATATAATAATTTTATATACTTTATAAACGAGGAAAAACAAACGAACAAACACTATTTTTGGACCAAATGCAAAGGAGATTTGAGCATAAATGAAAAATGAAAAAAACAAAAATATATGTTTTTTTTTAAACAAAGTGTAAATTTCTCTATTAAAATATTTTTTTTTTTGGCAAAATTAAAAATTGCTTGAGTACTTACAAGTTTTGAAAATTTCTAGTTGGAATATCCTTCTTTAGGCTGTCCAATGTATTGTCCTGCGCTCCTTCATAACATCGTCGGGGTCACCACTTTGGTTTATACGTTCCTTCCTGTGGTTAGATAGCATCTGGACTCCCATAATTCGCAGATGTTCATAAAGATACTAGTAAGTTTGCTCATTCACAAACTATTAATTTTGACTTTATTTACAGTTGAAATTATTTACAAGACACTGAATATTTTTGTGTCACTAACTGGATTCGCTAAATTCATCCACTGGTTACAAACTTACAATAGCAATCCGCAGCATATATATATATATATATATATATATATATATATATATATATATATATATATATATATATATATATATATATATATACGGATGTACTTTATTAGAAATCCGTTGAAACAAATCACTGTATGTTGCATCAATAAAACTTGTACACAAATTTATATTATTAATGGAGGTTTTATTTTTTCTAGATAATAATTGTTTTTTTACAGATATACAATTGATCAAAGTTTATTTTTATTAGCATTAAAGATTTAACAATAGCTAATTTTTACATATATACATGAAACTTATTTACATTACTTGTATTAAACGTATTTACAAATTGGCCTTTAAATATATATAACATTTGATTATAAATTAATTTAAAACTCTTATAAGCACATAATATTAAATTGCCAGTTATAAAAATTATATAACGAATTTTTAATACACGAACTTTGCATAAGATGAAATAATTTTATACTCATGAAAATTAAAAAACAATTTTCCTTTTATAACAAAGTTTGTGTTATATCCAGGTATTTAGATAATAAAAAAAATATAAGTTATTTGTAGGTTGGTACCCAACCAACCTTTCAATTTGCCACTGAACCTATATTCCATTTTTGCTCAAATCTGACATTCGACCATTTAGCCAAAAATGCATTTACGTGACATAAGAAAAAGATAAATAAAGGCGAAATTCCATTACTGCAGCTTTTTTTGTGCAGAAAACCAGGGGCGGGATCATGAAATCCGGACGGAAAAATCGGTCGTTCATGAAACGTCACCGCTAGAAATACCGACCGGTAAAGAAACCGTATCATGAAATCCGGTCGGAAAAATATTGAGCAAGTTTCTAGTTCAGTGGTATTTTGCTATATTTTCTTGTCAAATTGTAATTAGGTATGTACAAATGTATGTCCTCAAATGCATATTTATTTTTTGTATTTTTTTTTTTTTGTTATAATTATATTATATACATATGTGACATCAATGCGAGTACAATTTATAAAACGCATTTCTCCTACATATATACAAAAATCGAATGAATTAGTGGAGATAATAAAAATTTTGTGCGCCATGCAAATCGACAAAAATATGGGGGAATTTTTTTTTTGTTTGCTTGTTGCAAATAAATATCTTAAATATCTTCTAAAATCAATGGACATTTACATTACCTCGAGCTTCACTGTAAAAATTAATATTTTAGTTTACCTTACAAATAAAAAAAAAATCGAATTTGATAACTTTTCATTTATTAATTATGGAATTATGATAGCAACTCCGTTTTTGCCACAATAACACGTGCGCTTAGACAAAAACAAAAAATCTAAAAATACATATGTTTTTGTATTGTGATGTTTTTTATTGGTCCAACCAAATATAAAACAAAGCAAAACGTATTTACCGATTTTGTTTTATTTTGTGTATATTATACATATGTATGTATATGTACTCAAGATTTTTTATAATCACGTGCTTGTACGTATTGCTATGGTAGAAAGGTGTTCTTGCTTTTTCGATGTTTAACAAATAAAATAACAAATAAACGTTTCCAAATAGCAATTTTTTTGTCGATAATTAATACCAAAATATCATTATTAATGGTTAACTTATAATAATACTAAATACCAAATAAATGTCTTTGAAAATTTAATATCCGTCAACTCCAACTTGACGGATAATTTTTGACGGTAAATTACCGTTTAAACGGTATTCATGATACCAATTTGAGTAAAACCGGAAAAAATCCGTCAACGTTTTAGCGGTACCGGATTTCATGATCCCGCCCCAGAAAGAGATAAAATCAAAAATCCCTTTGTGTGTGAGCGGCGCAACAGTAAAATTATTTATACTTAAAAATTTTGTTGTTGGCGCGTTTTGGTTGCCATAAGCCGCAATTCCATTACTGCGGCTTTTGTTTTTGTGCAGAAAACCAGAAAGAGATAATATCAAAAATCCGACAGAGACAGACTATATTTATTTTATAGTGAAATTTTAAGGGGAATATTTGACAACTACGAAATTATAACAAAAATTAGTTGAAAAATGAAAATTATTGTTAAATCAATTTCATTTATATCTCTACATTACTAAAAAACCTAAATATTATTTGTAGGCACCATTTTATTATGGTTTTTAATTATTTCCTTTCAATAATTAAAAACTAAGAAAACGCTTTCTTATAAAAAAGTTAGGGGAATATTTGACCACGTTTGTAACATAACCTAAAAAATATCACATGCATTAAAATTATGTAATACGGAATAAATAATAAAAATTAAATATTGTAAAATATTTTAGTTTGAACTTTAATACAAATTTATAATGAAAACGCGATTTATATCACACTCCACCAAACATATAAAATATATGAGCCAAGTGCTCACCATAAAAATATTACTAAACTAAAATTTGCTGAGAGTGGGGGGTAATTTTCATTTTGGTTGCCATAAAAAATACTTCGATTTGTATTTTTTATTTATAGTTATGGCAACCAAATCGCTACAACAACAAAAAATGTAAGTAAAATAAATTTTCCTGTTGCGCCGCTCACACACATAGAGATTTTTGATTGCATCTCTTCCTGGTTTTCTGCACAAAAAAAGCCGCAGTAGTGGAATTGCGGCTTAATAAACAACTTGCAAGCACAACAAAAACATAAATAAAAAACTTAATAATTAAAATATAACTTTTATTAAATTGCAAACCTAAGACATAGTACCACTACACATTTGATGTACGATGCATTTAATCGTGAATTGCAACGAGAGCAAGTGTACGATCGAAATTCAATGAGCCAAATAGTAAAAATGAATGTTCGCTTTTGAATGCACAGCAAAAGTACGTGTACGAAGGCAGTTCACGCTCGAAATGGCACATTCTGCGTTCAAGTTGCCGATGAATATCTACACGAATTACAAGTCAGTGTGCTCAATTGCCAAGAACTCGGCGATGACCACGGTATTCCAAGTATTCAAAATCATCATCTGGGACGAATGCACGATGGTACATAAACGATCATTGGAAGCGTTCAATCGAACGATGAAGGATTTACAAAGTGACTCGAGACGTTTTGGTGGAGCGATGATTCTGCTGGCCAGCGATTTTCGTCAAACGTTACATATCATTCCGAGATCAACAGCTGCAGACGAGCTCAATGCATGAAATCGTCAAGTTTGTGGTGCTATGTAAAGAAGTTGCAGTTGACCACGAACATGAGAGTCGCATTACAGAACGACTCATCAACTGCTGATTTTTCCAAACAACTGTTGGTGCTTAACAATGGTTTTGACAGGATTGATTTCGTTTCCATCGAATTTTTGCATTTTCACGACGTCGAAGGAAGAGCTTATCACGAATCTGTTTCCGCACATCCACTGAACTTGTTTATGAATCATGACTGACTCAGCAAACGAGCGATTTTGGCAGCGAAGAACAAGGAACAGTCTGAATTACTTGATTCAAAGCCAAATCGCTGGGGCAATGCATTGTTACAAATCCGTTGACTGTGTGACCAATCAAGACGAGAAAACCTTCGACCGAGTTTTTTAATGCGCTTGATATGCCTGGAATACCACTGTATAACTTGATACTCAAGATAGGATCTGTGATAATCATGCTACGTAATCTGAACCATCCGAGATTGTGTAACGGAACGTGATTGGCTGAGAATAAACTGATGAACAACGTGATTCAAGCGACGATCATCAATGGCAAATCCAAATGAGAAGATGTTCTAATTCCGAGAATTCTTCTGATTCCAGAAGAATTCTCGGAATTTACCATTTATTCTAGAACTCTTTTGCACAGATATTTATGGGATCGGCGCAAGAAATTTTTAAAATGTATGATTAAGATTTTATTTTTAAATGTGTAAATATGAATACCATGAATACCATTAATATCTCCTCTCTATCGATTTTATAAATACGATTTTACAATTTAATATTTATTTTATTTTATCCCTCTAAACATTGCGATTCGAAAACGATACGTAAGAGATGAAACTTCTTCATACAAAACATCGTTTTCGATTCGTTTTTGCGATTCAAAATCGATACAATTGCGAATCCACCGTACTATGCTAATTAGACTTTTGGCGATGCATTTTCTATGTGTTAGTGTGTATCGGAAATATTACGTATTTTGCGATACATTTACGTATCATATATGTCTAGCCGAAAACATTTCGAAATTGACGATGCAATTGCGTATCGAAATTGTAGTATCGTTTGTAATGTATTTACTACGATTAGAAGAATAAATAATTATTTTGGTGGAATATTATCAAAGGAAAGTAATAAATTAAAAAAATTGATAGTTGTTTATATTTTAGATAAATATATAAACGTAAACAACGTTAAAGTGAATAAAAAAAAACTGCCTTAGAAACTAGTTTCAAATAGAAAAGTTTTTTATAAGTCTATAAAAATTTCAATACATATTAATGTTATTTATCACATTTAATTCATACATATTAATGTTTTTATCACAATTAATTCATTTTGGCAAAGTTACTTTATTTACACTATACTTATTATTTACACTATAGGTATAATTTATAAAGTTATAAAAAAACTTTATTAAAAATTTATAAATAAATAAATTAAAAATGGCGTATGACTTTTTTCACAGTATCTATACTCAAACGATTAAGCGTTTTCATAGTTTTTAATTATTGAAAGGAAATAATTAAAAAACATAATAAAATGATGCCTATAAATTATATTTAGGTTTTTTAGTAATGTAGAGATATAAATGAAATTGATTTAACAATAATTTTCATTTTTCTACTAATTTTTGTTATAATTCCGTAGTTGTCAAATATTCCCCTTAAAATTTCACTATACAATAAAAGTAGTCTGTCGCATTTTTGATATTATCTCTTTCTGGTTTTCTGCACAAAAACAAAAGCCGCAGTAATGGAATTTCGCCTTTATGCTTTAATTCCATGGATAAAATTTGCAGAAAGCAATTTTTTTGCTGATAATACGCAAAAAAAAGTTTTTTTTTTAAATTTCATGAGAGTGACAAAGAACAGAAATATTTTTTATTTCATTTTATAGTAAAACTTTATGGTTTTACATTTTGGAATAACATAAAAATTCCATAAAATATTTAATTTGTAGATTTTCGTACAGTTCAAATTTTAATATTTATACCACAAAAAACCACCTACGTTAATAAATTTCAACCCCAAAAAAAAAAAAATCGACATTTGAGTACAAAAATGGCGAACAACTTATTTTATATGAGTGTGAGAAAAATTTCTTATCTTTACACACATTTTTTGTAGATGTGTGAAAAATGCTGCCATAAAAAGTACTCCAATTTACATTTTTTATGGCAGCATTATGGCAGTAAACTTCCCCTATCACACTTCCCCTCTCAGTAAAATTTTACTGACAACATGTTTTGTTTCGTACACAACCAGTAATATCTATATTTTTCTCTCGCTTTTATTTTTGCTGACAGCAGATTATTTCCATGGAATAGGCCCATTATGCATCGAAAATTTAACGGTTTTTACGAATCGCACTTTTTGTTTAGAGGGATTATGTAAATTGTTGTTGTAAATTATTATTGTTAACTTTGAGGTCGGCTCGAGAGTCGAGACACATTTAATTCTGCCGCCTAACGATCAAATCGCCCATTTTGTACATGATGAAAAGAAGCAGCGTCTTTATCGTCTAATTCGGCGGTTCCACATTTTAATTCTTTCGTCGTGATTCTTTCCTCGTTTCTTTCCCCTTTACCCACAAACAAATTTTTTGGCGGGGAAATTTTTGATTCTTTTTTCAGTAATATTTTTTGTTGATTCAACCAGAATCTACTTAAATATAAGTACTGCTAACTCCACACATATGAAATGAACAATAACTAAGTAAAGATGGATTGGAATTTGTTTTTCCATAGTAAGTTTTTTTTAAATAATTAAGTATAGTGTGTTGGTGCAGAAACAAAAAAAAATGAACAAAAAAGAATTCAAATTTACGTTGCATTGTTAGTGTAATCATATATTATAAAGTATGTGTTCTAAATTCTGTGTTCTATATTCTGTGGTGTAACCAACACACTCTTTGTTAGTTTTTTTACGGGCTATCCCACGACTTATAAGTTATATTTAAGTTGATTCTGATTCAACTGATTCTCGCACTACTGCAAAGATAAAAATTTCAAGGGCACCTACTTTATTTGTCGTTTTTGGGTTAACTTTAGTTTAATGTTTGCTTCGAGTGCACTGTGCAAAAAATATATTTTTCAACCAAGGAAGCAGTTTTTGCAACAAATAATAAATATGTTTTTATACGAATAATTCAAAAAACATAATTTTACGCACATACATAAAAAAAGAAATGCGCTAAGAAATCGAATGTGGACGTCGATGTTTGATTTTTTGAATTAGAGAATCACGACGAAAGAGTTAAAGTGTAGCCCATTGCCCGTTTACCTCTTACACTGCATCCCCAATAGAATTCCTTATGACTTTTTACTTACAGAAAAGTATGAAAAAAAACTTGACAAAAAAAATATTTTTTTGTCAAGTTTTTTTTCATACTTTTCTGTAAGTAAAAAATCATAAGGAATTCTATTGGGGATGCAGTGTTATACTGCATCCCCAATGAAATTCCTTTAACTTTTTCCTTACAGAAAAGTATGAAAAAAAAGTTGAGAAAAAAAAATTTTTTTTTTGTTAGGTTGGTGATTTCCTTATGAAAAATGTTATCAAACTTTTAACTTTTTCCATATGAGAAATACAATGAAGTAAACCGCATTTGCAAAATTGGTTGTTGTTGTTGTTGTTTTTCTGCTTGTCACAAATTAAAAAATATTCAATGCATATTAGTCTTTTAACAATTAGTGTTGTATTTTGTGGCCTGTGAAAAAGTAATAAATAATATATAATAAAATAATAAAGGGTTATCCAATTCGAGGTTGATAAAGTAAACTTAAAAAAAACACACAAAATATTCGGAATGTATTGTAATTTTTATTTCATTTTACAGATTGATCCTTGCCATTTTTAGTTAAACAAGATATCATTCAAATGTCTTCCACGGGACTTCTTACAGGCCTTGATTCTTTTGAGGTAATTTTCAATGACTTTTCGGCACATTTCGGGCGGTATCTCGGCCATTACCTTACGAATATTAGTTTTCAATTCGTCAAGAGTTTGAGGATTGTTTGCGTAAACACGATCTTTCGCGTAGCCCCACAAAAAGAAATCCAAAGGCGTTAAATCACAGGATCTTGGAGGCCAATTGACATCAGCCAATCGCGAAATCAAACGTCCAGGAAATTTCTCTTGCAAAAGATCTCGATTTGCTCGTGTTACGTGACTGGTTGCTCCATCCTGCTGGAACCACATATCGTCAAGATCATAATCTTCGATTTTCGTAAAAAAAAAATCGGTTAACATGCGGCCATAGCGCTCAGAATTGACGGTAACGGTTCGTCCATGGTTGTTCTCAAAAAATTACGGCCCAATCACACCACCAGACCACAATGCGCACCAAACAGTGACTTTTTCCGGGTGTAATGGCTTCTCTACAATCAATTGTGGATTTTCTGAGCCCCAAATTCTACAGTTTTGCTTATTAACGTATCCACCAAGCGAAAAATGAGCTTCTTCATTGAAGAAAATTTTGTTCGAAAAATCAGCATCGACGGCCTGTTTTTCCAACACCCAATTTGCGTATGTTGGTCGATTGTTAAATGCTCCATATTCTTAAATGGCAGAATGTCAACTAAATAAATGACAGCGTACTTGACGTTTATCTTTGACAGATGTCGGTATACAGTTTTCTACTTTATCAACCTCGAATTGGATAACCCTGTATAAAATAACAGGTAATCAAAAAATAATTTTGTAAAATGAAGTTAGCTTTACTTTGACTTTTCCCTATTCATTGGGTATGCTCTTCATAAGGAAAAAGTTAAGTCAAAAAGTTAAAGGAAAAATTATTTTGCATTGGGGATGCGCTGTTAGAACTATAATATATGTACTATAGAATGAATGTAAAGTTTTTTCCCTTTGACTATAATTTATTATTATTAAATCTATAGTCAAAGTTTTTTCCCATATAAAATTTGCTATTTCATATGTCTCAAGCCAGAGCAGGATGGTTATATAAAATATGCATATGGCGGTCTCATATGTCAAAGATAACACCCCAACCAAACTAATTAAAAACTAAAATAACTACTTATTTTTGTACGAAGTGACGACTTAATTTTAAAAAATCTAGGAATTATTAATTAAAATAATTAAAAATGTTCATAAAATGGTTAGTGCATAGTGTAGTAGTGGATCACTTAGTAATAAAAATTGAAAACTTTGAAAACACACCTAAAAAATTATACAATGGAATTTCTTACGACCAGTAAGTTTACCAAGTGTTTTTATGAAATAAAATGTGTGATTTGTGATAAAATTATACTTAATTTAAATTATAAATCAGAAAAATCTAAGAAACAATTTGTGTTTGTTGTTGTTGGGTTTTTTTTTTTAACATGTTATGCTTTTCTTTTCATAATTACCATAATTATTATTGAATACCATAGTTATTAGTTTTTATAGAAATAACGAGGAGGAATTAAAAATACAATAACTTAACCCAATTGGTTTTGATGTACAAGATTGTAAAAATGAGTAAAAATTAAATTATTTGCTCGTTACATTTTGAAAATTAGCAAATATTTTATACCGCAGACAAAATAGAATCGGTGAATATTTTCAAGAAACGGTGTCATTTTCTTGTTGGTTAACCAGCCAACGACTAAATTTAACGACAATGAAAATAATATAAATAGGACCAATAACTATTTGGATATTAGACACGTTTAAATCTAGAATATATGTATTATGTACTTAAGGAAAAAACAATTATTTTTTTGTATTGGAAGAATGAAAAATAATTCAATTTACATATTTTTTTAATTTTAACTTCCTAACTTCATTGCATTCGGTAGAAAAAAAAATTATAATTATGGCCCTTTAATAGAGTTACATTAACTAGAGCTGCAACTGTTTTTTCCCCATATAAAATCAATATAATATTTACTATCTCTTTTGAGTCATGTGGGAACAGGATGGTTATATAAAAGATGCATATGGTGGTCTCAGATGCCAAAGAAAAAGCAAACCGGACAAGTTGTTGTAGTTGTAAAAAGTGACGCGCTAAATTTAGTGTTTTTAAAAAATCGTGATATTATTAATTAAAAAAATAAAATATTATAAAACAGTTTGTGTATCGTGTACTAGTTCATCGTTTGTGAATAAATATTGAAAACTTTGAACATTTAAATATTGAAATGAAGTGTTTAGTGAAATGTTGTCAAAATGCGACTCGAAAAATTTAAAAAAAAAATCCTTACCATTTATAAGTGTTTGATAAAACACTTATAAATGGTAAGGATTTTTAGATTTGTGATAAAATTATCTATATTTTTATTTAGAAATCAGAAAAAATATTAACTAAAAAATTTTGGTTGTTGTTGGACTTTTTCCTTTTGTAAACAGATGTTATATTACAGTGTCACATTTTTCTTATTACTACGTACATATTCTACGTGCTTTTCTTTTCATAATTACTTTTTATTTTGGAATACTATAAAAACAGTTTTTTACCGAAAATAAAAAAAAAAATCCGTACTATATTGGAATAAAAATAATTGTGAATTTGTGTAGTTTTCAATTTCGATCGAACAAATTCTAATTACGACTCGTTGATTTATATGCTTTCTCTTTTACCCTCCGAATTTGACTCACTTGACAGATGTTTTCATGTATTCTGTTTAATTTATTCTAATTCTATGGGCCCTTTTGATTAATTCGATTTCTCTTTTCCCTCCGAATTTGTGACGCTTGACTTTTGTGATGCTTGAGCTAAATCTGTGGTTCCGCACTTTAATTCTTTCAGCGTGATTCTTTCTTCGTTTCTTTCCCCTTCACCCACGGCCACAAACGAATTTTTTGGCGGGGAAATTGTTGATTCTTTTTTCGTCAATATTTTTTTTTTGATTCACTGATTTCTTCGCACTATTACGTAGATAAATATTTCTTCGCACTATGTATTACCATATATTATATAGTAATATATTCTGTGGTATTACGTAGATAGATAACCATCTTGTTTTATACTGTTTATATTGGAGGTTGAACCCAGGTCGAGTCAACTTGTAGTTATCTTTAGGTTAACCTTGAAGTTAACTTCTAGTGTTTATATTGGAGAGTTATCTTGAGGTTGAGTCGAAACCAGGTTATAAATGCCAAAATAATTCAAATTTTTTTCTTTCAAAAAATCATTCTAACTTTTTCTTTTGAACTTTCGAAATATAAAAATCGCAAAAATCACAAACATATGCTGCTGAATTTAGACACAGACGCGTTCGTACAAGAAAAATATGAAAAATCGCCATTTTTATTTTTTTACTTTACCGATTATTTTTTGTTGTTGTTTTTCGACTCGACTCTGGGCGTTTATATTAACCAGAGTTAACTCGACCTAAGAAAATTTTTGGATTGAGTCGAGTTAACTCCAAGTTAACTTTTGGTGTTTATGTTGAAGGTTCAACCCAGGTTGAACCTAGGTTCAACCTCCAACATAAACAGTATATTTATTTGTCGTTTCCCAAGTATCACTACTTCCAACTTATTTCGATTTTTATGGAACAACTGTTGGAACTAAGTTCCACGGTCAAGTTCCATTTTATTACAAGTTTTACTATGAACTGTGGAACAAAAACCCGTAACTCAACGAACTGGATACCCTCCCGGCCAGCCGCATCATAAACCTAACGTTTACGACATTTTTGTTACACTAAAAATGACGTAAACGGTACGTTTTTACGCTACGATTACGGTACGTATACCGCACTTTTGTCACAAGAGAAGTGAAACAAATTTATGCAGTGTTTCATATGTATTAGTGTTTATAAAGTTGGTCGTATTTGATGTCACGAAAACGTGAGCTTTACGGCTCCGTTAAAATGTAACATTTTTAAGTAATTTAAGCGCTACGTTTACGTAAAAATTTTAAGTGCTGTTCCTTTTAGAATTTACCTTAAATAAATATTTATATATTATTAAATAAATAAAACAAATAATATTTTTTATTTTGTAGTTTATTGTAATGATTGAAATAACATAACATTTATAAAAATGATTATAAAATTAAAAAGATTAATCAGTTCGTTCATTGTACAAACTCCTGTGTGAGTTTAAATAATCAAATTTAATTCTAAATCAGTCGTTTATTTGCACTAATAACTTATGCAAGGAGTTTAACTTCTCCCTCAATAACAACAATAATATTTTAAACTAAAGCAAACAGTTAAATAAAATCACAGATTATCTTCATAAACTATTGTACTTAAAGGACTTCTCGTTATCACAAAATTCGAATTTACCATAATTTCAATATAAACTTATATACATTATATCAACAAATATTCCATTATTAAGGTCTTAGAATTCTGCCTTATACATAATAAATTAATAAAATTACGGAAATTAAACTGTTACACGACTAAATGAAAAAATTGTTGACTGGTTAATAACTGTGAACGTTTAGAATTTATGTGAAAAGGAGAGAATGACATATCATAGAAAACGCAATAGTTATAAAATTTGAGTGTGTTAGTGTCTTGTAAAAAAATCTACGTAAACTCACCGTTCTCGGTGCGTTTTTGACACATATCGTTTTTGTGCCGGGAGGGAAGGAGAGAATGACATATCATAGAAAACGTAGTACATAGTTATAAAATTTGAGTGTGTTAGTGTCTTGTAAAAAAAACTACGTAAACTCACCCACTCTGTGCGTTTTTGACTCATATCGTTTTTGTGCCGGGAGGGTATTATTCGAGTTCCATGTCTTCCATGAAATATCCCAAAAATGTAACGAAAGTTGGAACTGTCAAAATGAGTTCCATTTTGTTATACGTATAACAAAATGGAACTCATTTTGCCAGTTCCAACTTTCTTTACATTTTTGAGATATTTCATGGAAGATATGGAACTCGCATAATACCCAGTTCGTTGAGTTACGGGTTTTTGTTCCACATTTCATAGTAAAACTTGTAATAAAATGGAACTTGACCGTGGAACTTAGTTCCAACAATTGTTCCATAAAAATCGAAATAAGTTGGAAGTAGTGATACGTGGGTACTTGGGTTTTGGGTTAATTTTAGTTTAATGTTTGCTTCTAGTGCAAAAATATATTTTTTCAACCAAGGAAGCCATTTTCGCAGCAAATAATGAATATTTTTTACTATTCGAATAAATCAAAAAACGTAATTTTACGCACATACATAAAAAAAGAAAGGCTATAATAAAAAAGAGGGTGTACCAAAAAAAATCGTTCGGATTGTTTTGTTTGCTTATAATAAAAAATAGAAATAAAAATGATTAATTTAAAATATAATTTATATTTAATTTAATATATAATTTAAAATAAAATATATTAATTAAATATTACAGTTTTAAATTAATTATTTTTATTTTTAATATGTATAAGTAAACAAAACAATCCGAATTTTTTGGTACCCCCTACAAATGCGCAAGAAATCAAATGTGGACGTCAATTGATTTTTTGAAATCAGAGAATCACGCTGAAAGAATTAAAGTGTGGCGAGACCCATTCCGCGGTTCGACACTTTAATTCTTTCAGCGTGATTCTTTCTTCTTTTCCTTCCCCTTCACCAACAAACTAAAAACAGTTTAGCTGTGTTGCTTTCAAAATATTACAACAACAATTGCATTGTATTAAGCCGATTGTTTTAGAATGTTAAGAAAAAAATTTTTAGGATTAGGGGAAATAAATCTTTTTATGGTTATGGTGTTTACCGCAAGGCGTTATTTCTTCTATTTTTCTCGAAAAATTTATCATGTAGAATAATTTAGCATTTGTTATTTGATAGCAAAATACCGAATTTAATTTGTTCTATTTCATAAAATAAAAAAAAATAAAATAAATATTAAGAAAATGAACCAACACAGAAAAATTAAAACGCATTAAAAAATTAAAGTCAAAAGTTGTTGCTTTCACATTTCTTAGCTAAGCTAAGCGGATTTGCGAAAGCAACACTACTTTTGTTGGTGAAGGGGAAACTAAAAACAGTTTGTTGGTGAAGGGGAAGGACGGGGAAAGAATCATGCTGAAAGAATTAAAGTGTGGTGAGACCCATTCACTGATTTCTTCACAGACTACGAAGATAAAATATTTCAAGGCCATTTTATTTACATTTTTATGTGGAATTTTATTTACCAAAATCCGGCAAAAAAAATTGATGTACATCAAAAATTTTGTTTTATTTGTCAGAAAAAATCAATTTTTTTTTGATGTACATCATTTTTAAATAATGTACATTTTTTCGTAAATTTTTTTTTGATGGAGAAATACCAATACAAAATGAAACGTCAATTTTTGTAGAAACGTCAATTGGTGTGTTAAATTACTAATAAATTAAAGCATGTGTTTTAAATTTAATTGAAATATATTTTAATCGTTCATTAATAGATATATGACGATTATTCGTTCGAAAATATATACATATAATATCGTATAGTGGAGTGCACAATTGATGTCGTTTTGACGTGCCATTTCTAAACTTCAAAATCCTATTTTATATCTCCAATACATACATAAAACCACATCAATTTTAATTTTTTGTTCTATTTGAACCATAAATTTCACATTGATTTGAAAAAGTAAATGAAATTCCACATTATTTACACTCCAAGAAAACGGTATTCGAAGAACAAGGTTGCGAAGAACATGGATACCTATTTGCTCAAATGGTTTCACACCACACGATTTTCGTTTTCTTTTTTTTTTTTTTTTTTTTTTTTTATGTTTTAATCTATGCAATCTGTTCTGGGGACGAAGCACTCCCAACTCTTTCGCAGTTAAAAAAAACCCGTCTTACTTTACGCATTGTTTGCCAAATCGAGGACGTACGGCTATAGGTCCGATTTACGTAGAACCATCTGCACATTGCATAGCTCCATGCCAGCCTATAGTACTGACATGGAAGATGGGTCGGCCCATGAGTTGTGCACTCCGACAGGGGGTCATAGTTGTGTTCAATTTTCATCATCGATCGTAATCAAATGATGAAAAATCCCTTTTGCATCCTGCCCCTATCGGGATTCGAACCCGGTACCTCCCGATCCAAACACCAAAGCTTTAACCACTGTGCCATTTGGTCGGTCTGTTTTATTTTGTTTTTTGTATATTTGTTAATAAATAATAAAAATATGTAAAAATAATAAATAAAACGGAACGCTTTTTTATTTTATTTTTTGTAGTCTCGAACAACACGGTTTTACAGAACACGGAACGAATTAATCGTGTTCTTGGAGGGTTTCCTATATCCCTTTTTCAACCAAGAAAACAAAATAATTGGCGTAATTTTAGTCCAACCCACACAATTGTGTGAGAATAAAACCATAGTATGTAATGGCGTTGTTGATAAAAAATTTCGCTTGATTTGAAGTAAAACCAACACAATTGTGTGTATAGGTATAGTGTTTTTTCGGACGAAAATAAGTTAAAAAGGAATTCACAAATGTGTAAGTTGGTTCAAAAAACATACAAAACTAAACTTTTGACATGGTACTTTTGCCCTACCCGCACAATTGTGTTATAGCGACTTTTTTCCAACCAAAAAGTAGATCAAATCGAAAAAAGATCAAACCTATCAAATAATATAGGTTTGATTTAGATCAAATCACTGTCATTTTTGTGTTGGATAAAACGTAAAAAAATCAAATCTTTTTGATCTAAATCAAATCTTTTTGATGGAAAGAACGTCACAAGATTTGATCTTTTTTCGATTTGATCTACTTTTTGGTTGAAAAAAACTCGCCATTAGTAAATCACTAAAGGGATATATGTTTTTGTTGAAATTTTTTAGTTTCGAGATGTAAGTGGAAAAATATTTTATGCATATGTTACTATGAGCACTTGGCTCATACAATTTATATGTTTGCTGGAGTGTGATATAAATCGCGTTTTCATTATAAATTTGTATTAATGTTCAAACTAAAATATTTTACAATATTTAATTTTTATTATTTATTCCGTATTAAATAATTTTAATGCATGTGTTATTTTTTTTAGGTTATGTTACAACCGCGGTCAAATATTCCCCTAACTTTTTTGATAGGAAAGCGTTTTCTTAGTTTTTAATTATTGAAAGGAAATAATTAAAAAACATAATAAAATGATGCCTACAAATAATATTTAAGTTTTTTAGTAATGTAGAGATATAAGTGAAATTGATTTAAGAATAATTTTCATTTTTCAACTAATTTTTGTTATAATTTCGTAGTTGTAAAATATTCCCCTTAAAATTTCGCTATAAAATAAAAATAGTCTGTCTCTGTCGGATTTTTGATATTATCTCTTTCTGGTTTTCTGCACAAAAACAAAAGCCGTAGAAATGGAATTCCGCCTTAAATTGGAATTTAATTCATTTTATACAAATGAGAAATTTATGCTAAACTTATTTTTCTATGGCTATAGTAAAGAAAAAGGGTGTACCAATAAATTCGTTCGGATTGTTTTGTTTGCTTATACATAACAAAGAATTTGAATTAAATGAGAATGAATGATAGCAGCTGTCAAGTGAGTCAAATTCGGAGGATAAAAGAGAAAGCATATAAATCAACGGGTCGTATTTAGAATTTGTTCAATCGAAATTAAAAACTACACAAATTCACATTTATTTTTATTCCAATTTAATATGAATTTTTTTTTTTTTTCGGTAAAAAAATTGTACTTATAGTATTCCAAAATAAAAAGTAATTATGAAAAGAAAAGCACGTAGAATATGTACGTAGTAATAAGAACAATGCGACACTGTAGTATAACATCTGTTTACCAAAGGAAAAAATCCAACAACAACAACCAAAATTTTTTAATTAATTTTTTCTGATTTCTAAATAAAAATATAGATAATTTTATCACAAATCACTTTGTTTTTAACATAATTTACATTTTATTTTCTATAAAGACTTACAGATGGTAAGAAATTCCTTTTCGAATTTTTCGAGTCGCATTTTGACATTTTACAAGACACTTCATTTCAATATTTCAATGTTGAAAGTTTTCAATATTTATTCACAAACGATGCACTAGTACACGATACACAAACTGTTTTATAATATTTTATTTATTTTAACACTCTTTATGTGGAAATAACCATGTTATGTACACGGAAAACCGTACTACTCGCCAAAGAAAAGTGTTCAAAAAATTCCAGTGTGGGTGTGAATCCCGACTAAAAAGAGTAAAAATTAAATTGGAAATAAAGGTGGAATTTCGTCGGAAACTCGGGATTTTTCCATACACTTCTCTATAAGGTCGAAGCACATAGTTTCTGTTCCGTTCCGACCTTTAAGTTGAATATGTCAAAATGTATGGAAAACCGAAAACATGCTCACAATGTTAAGTTTAAAGCGGAACCAAACCGAAACAGTTGATCAAATTTCAATAAAAACTTAAACAATAACCTCAAATTATTTATTTTGGCGTTTATTGTTATAGTTTTTTTGTCGGTGTGTAAATCTTCACTTAGTATTAAATCAATTGATATGATATTATAAATAATTGATTCAATTGAAACAATATTGTCAGAAATAAAAAAAATCGATTTATCAAACAACACAAAAACAACTGAAAACGAAACGAAAGCTATGTGCGTGCGAATTTATAAAAACTTATTGAAAACGAAACGAATCGGAACGGAACGAAAACTATGTGCCTCGACCTATACTGATTCCCAATACGTTTCTGTGCGAAAAAGAGCAGATTTCGTTAGTATTTTTTACATAAAATTTGATTTCGAAATAAAAGATTTTATTGTCATTTGTTTTTGTGAAGGTAATTATTATTTTTTATTTAATTAAACATACATAGAAATATATTCCAATTTTTTATTCTAATTTATTTTTAAAAACTTTGTATATTTATTTTTAATAAAAAAATAACAATACTTTATTTTAAATTTTTTTAAAAAACAGTAATTTTTACTTTCTTTATAACAAAATAAAATTATATTTAGGAAAAGCGGTTTCGGAATTTCTTCCTTCCTCAGTTCCTGTCTTTTGCTACTCCATTTATCTACTCCACTACTGAGTAGTAAAAGACAGGAACTGAGGAAGGAAGAACTTCCGAAACCGGTTTTCCTAAATATAATTTTAATTTGTTATAAAGAAAGTAAAAATTACTGTTTTTTAAATATTTTTAAAATAAAGTATTGTTATTTTTTATTAAAAATAAATATACAAAGTTTTTAAAAATAAATTAAAATAAAAAATTGGAATATATAAGTTTAACAAAAAGCCACGGACATCATAACGGATTTAATTCATTTGTACGGTACTATATGTTCATAGAAAATTTATTTATATATTTAAATTTAATAAATTGTATTTTGTATTGCATCCACCACGTGCTACCCAATTATTAATCTTCAGCATATTGAGATCTTGAAAAAAATAATTCATTGAAATTTTACAATGTAAATCTATTTGGCGACGACGCCATTGTGAGACAAATCTCCATTACCTATTTAGTCCAAATTTGTACATCGTGATCACCAAATTAGTTAATAATTATTATTATATACTTAAATTTAAAATTATTTAGTTTAACAAATAGAAAACAAATTATAATGAAACACAACACTTAGAGAAAAAAAAACTAATTATGTAGTGCAACCGTGCACGTCGGCTTGTTAGAAGAAACTGAAAACAAAAGATACAATCGAAACTTATAAGAAAAAATATATATTACCGCGAAACAGAAAGAGAAAGACAATTATTTTTCCCCAAAATCGATATTTTTGTGTCTTTGATATTTTGTTGTACGGAATTTAGTATGGAATTAAAACAGTTTTTTCCAAACAGTGGAAAAATTGCATACTGGGTTCAATGATTTCAAAAAATCAATCGACGTCCACATAATGATTTCTTTGCTCATTTCTTTTTTTAGGTATGTGCGTCAAAAATTATGTTTTATGATTTATTTCCTATAGTAAAAAATATTTATTATTTGCTGCGAAAATTGATTCCTTGGTTGAAAAAATATATTTTTTGCACTCCAAGCAAACATTAAACTAAAATTAGCCCAAAAACGACAAATAAACAAGATGTCCTTGAAATATGTATCTTTGTAGTAGTGCGAGAATCAGATGAATCAAAAAAAAATATTGCTGAAAAAAGAATCAAAAATTTTCCCGCCAAAAAATTAGTTTGTGAAGGGGAAAGAACGGAATCCGTGGTTCCACACTTTATTTCTTTCGTCGTGATTCTGACCTCGTTTCTTTCCCCTTCACAAACAAACTAATTTTTTGGCGGGAAAAATTTTGATTCTTTTTTCAGCAATATTTTTTTTTGATTCATCTGATTCTCGCACTACTACAAAGATACATATTTCAAGGACATCTTGTTTATTTGTCGTTTTTGGGCTAATTTTAGTTTAATGTTTGCTTCGAGTGCAGAAAATATATTTTTTCAACCAAAGAAGCAATTTTCGCAGCAAATAATAAATATTTTTTACTATACGAAATAAATCAAACATCATAATTTTACACATTTTACGCACATACATAAAAAAATGCGCAAAGAAATCAAGACGTCGATCGATTTTCTGAAATCAGTGGTGACATGTTGTAACTTTGGAATTTTCGATACTATCGAAAATTTCGATGGTATCGTTAAATAGGTATGTTACATCATTTTCGACCATCATTTTTCTTAATATTTTATCACCATATTTTTTCTCATCGATACTCAGTGATACACAAATTTTGACATAACTAAAACTGAAATTGTGATGTAATTTTAATTTTTTATTGAATTAAAAATATGAAATATTTTTTTTTGTACTTATAATTATAATTTAATATATTTAAATACAATTTTGCGTTTATTAAAAACAATTCTTAAGTCAATTTCTAATAAGTGCAGCGGTATCATTTTCTTTCGAATTATATTCAAACTCTGCTTCCTGTTGATCTTTTGTATTTGTAGATAATGTTTCGGCTGCCATATCAATTTTATATAGTAGACATATATTGAATATGGCACAACAAACGTTAACAATTTGAATTGCTTTTAGAGAGAGGCTCGTATTTTAAAACTCGTTCACCTAGAAGACATCTAAACTTGTTTTTCAATATTCTATTACACCGTTCGAATGGGTTCCGAGTCTGCGCGTGTAGATAATTATATCTTTGTTGAGTTGGGTTTGCATTCCGATAAGGTGTCAAAAGCCATGGCTCTAACGGGTACCCCGAATTACCAAAGAGCCAAGTGTTTCGTTCCCCATTCTCGTAATTTCGATACATTACTTGTGTAACCGTGAGTATGTAATTGAAAATCTAGAAAAATAATTAGTATACATTAAAAATAACGGTTAATTGATTGAATATAATTAATTTGCCTATTGTACGTTTAGTGAATGGTTCGCATTCCGATTGATATGTGGTCCTCGTTGTGCGGTGCAATTATTAAGAACTTGCGTGCCATCGATGCATCCAATTATGCAAGTGTGACTTGTTTTGTTAATGTATATTTGTTTGGATTCTTGTTTTTTCCTGCCATCTGGAAATGTTGTAAATTTTCGGCATATTGAATTTTGTAAAATTTCAATAATGTCAGTTATGGCTCGTGATACAATAGATTGATCCATTGTGTGAAGCATGAAATCACCGATTATTCGCCGGTACGATCCAGTTCCTAAAAAATTTAAAACTGCCGCCAATTTGATTTCCAGCGGGATTTTCGTTGTCCATCCGCCATGCGAAGTATGCGGCCTTAATTCGTCAATTAAATATTTTTTTTATTAATTCTGAATGATTCAATAAATTTAAAATAAACAAAAAATTCCATTAGCCTATAAAATAAGTTAATAATTTAAATGACTCACTTTTTGTCATCTATATCCATCATGTTTTACAGCGCATCCCCAATGCAAAAAACTTTTTCCTTTAACTTTTTCCTTATGAAGAGCATACCCAATGAATAGGGAAAAGTCAAAGTAAAGCTAACTTCATTTTACAAAATTATTTTTTGTTTACCTGTTATTTTATATTATTATATTATATATTATTTATTACTTTTTCACAGGACACAAAATACAACACTAATTGTTAAAATACAAATATGCATTCAATATTTTTTAATTTGTGACAAGCAGAAAAACAACAACAACAACCAATTTTGCAAATGCGGTTTACTTCATTGTATGTCTCATAAGGAAAAAGTTAAAAGTTTGATAACATTTTTCATAAGGAAATCACCAACCTAACAAAAAAAAAATTTTTTTTCTCAAAATTTTTTTCATACTTTTCTGTAAGGAAAAAGTTAAAGGAATTTCATTGGGGATGCAGTGTTATCTATCTCTAAGATACCTCTTCTCGACAACATATTTACTTTATTCTCGTCTTCAAAAACATCGCGAGATGAAGTTAAATTATATAAAAACAAAGCACTTACATTTGTTTTATTTGTTTGACAAGTAAACAAATGGATTCTAAACGTCATTTTAATTCCGAAAACATTCCGAAAAAGTGCTGCCAACTGTAAATATTTAATATCCATCGAAAAAGTTATAACATACCATTTATCGTTTTTTTCGATGTGATGATTTTTATCGAAACGAAGCGAAGTGAAGTTACAACATGTCATCACAATAGAGTTACATTAACTAGAGCTGCAACTGTTTTTTTGCCATATAAAATCAATATAATATATGCTATTTCTTTTGAGTCATGTGGGAACAGGATGGTTATATCAAAAATGCATATGGTGGTCTCAGATGCCAAAGAAAAAGCTAACCAGACAAGTTTTTGTTGTTGTAAAAAGTGACGCGCAAAATTTTGTATTCTTAAAAAATCGTGATATTACTAATTAAAATAAATAAAATATTATAAAACAGTTTGTGTATCGTGTGCTAGTGCATCGTTTTTGAATAAATATTGAAAACTTTGAAATATTGAAATGAAATCAGAAAAAAATAATTAAAAAATTTTGGTTGTTGTTGTTGGACTTTTTATTTTTGTAAACATATGTTATATCACAGTGTCAAATTTTTCTTATATGTACATATTCTACGTGCTTTTCTTTTCATAATTACTTTTTATTTTGGAATACTATAAATACAATTTTTTACCGAAAATAAAAAAAATAAATCCGTACTAAATTGGAATAAAAATAATTGTGAATTTGTGTAGTTTTTAATTTCGATTGAACAAATTCTAAATACGACCCGTTGATTTATATGCTTTCTCTTTTGCCCTCTGAATTTTACTAACTTGACAGCTGCTATCATTCACTCTACCTTTAATTCAAATTCTTTCGTCATCACAGAGAACCACGCCAAAGAATTAAAGTGTAGCGAGGCCCAATGGGCGTGTTTTGACAATAGAGTTACATTAACCAGAGCAGCAACTATTTTTTCCCATATAAAAATCAATTTAATATTTGGTATGTCTTGCGAGTCATGTGGGAACAGGATGGTTATATAAAAAATGCATATGGTGATCTCAGAAGTTAAAGAAAAAGCTAGCGGGACAAGTTGTTGTAGTTGTAAAAAGTGACGCGCTAAATTGTGTGTTCTTAATAAATCATGATATTATTAATTAAAAAAAATAAAATATTACAAAACAGTTTCTGTATCGTGTTATTTTGTGTAGTTTGTGAATAAATATTGAAAACTTTGAACATTAAAATATTGCAATGAAGTGCTTTGTGGTGTTGTCAAAATGCGCATCGAGAAATTCGAAAAAAAACTCCTTACAATTTATAAGTGTTTATATAAAATAAAATGAAAATTGTGTTAAAAGCAAAGTGGTTTGTGATAAAATTATCATTAATTTAAGTTATAAATCAAAAAAATCTAAGAAACGAATTTTGGTTGTTGTTGTTGGACTTTTTCTTTTAGTAAACATAATAAAATCATATGTTATATTACAGTATCAAAAAAAAAGAAAATATTTAAAAACTTTATTCTTATTTTTGCACGTAACACCAAAAACAAAAATAATAACATGAAGACATTGAATCGACGAGTTTTTATTTATTGATTTTTTTTCGTTTGTATTAGTATTAGTGAAAAAATTCCAACAAACCATCAAAATTTAGGCTGAAAAAAAATCCACCAACCTTTTTTTCTCAAAACCGGTGTTATCCCTTTCCTGACCCGCATACACAATTATGTACGTAAACGACAACCGAATATGTCAAACATAGAATTAGGTGGTAATTGAAGACCAGCATACACAATTGTCCATACCATTTAATTTTGTTTTCGTTTGAAAAATAACAGTAACTATAATAATGATAAAATAATTAATATGTTATCAAAAACTAATAATTAATATGTTATATAATTAATTTGTTATCAAATTATTATGCTTTTTTCAAAAAGAATTCCGATTTAATTAAGATCCGTTAAAATACGGAAGACATTACAACCTGTCATTACTAACATACACATTTGTGTATGGTGAACTTAAATTAAAGCAAAAAAAAAATTTTTTGAACTCGAAAGGGTTATATCCCTTTCGAGTTCAAATTTTTTTGCTCAATTTAAGTTCACCATACACAAACGTGTATGCTAATAATGACAGGTGGTAATGTCTTCCGTATTTTAACGGATCTTAGCTAATTCGGAATTCTTTTTGAAAAAAGCATAATAATTTGTTAACAAATTATTTATATAACATATAATTTATTTATTCTTGATAACATATTAATTATTTTATCATTATTATAGTTACTGTTATTTTTCGCACGAAAACAAAATTAAGTTTTTTACACAAATGTGTACACTGGTCTTCAATTACCACCTAATTCTATGTTTGACAACTTCGTTTGTCGTAATCGAAATTTACATACACAATTGTGTATGCGGGTCAGGAAAGGGGGAAAACATAAAAAAATGCAACAAAACAAGTCGTCGTGTAAACACACGGAATGGGTTTAACATGTTTATTGGGTATTATTGATTTTTACGTAAAATTACGGTATTCATTTTTACGGTTTTTTCTTTTTGAACCGGTTATAGGTAAGCGAGCGAACCAAATGCGCGGCCATCATTATTGTTTGAGTTGTTCAAGTGAAAAGGTTCTACATCAAAAATATTGGAATACGCGTCAATAAATTAATGTAGGATGGTAATAAACGGAATACTTTGTTAAATTTCGACTATAACTTTAATATATTATCTATTTCAGGTCGCGACTCTATAAAATAATGTAATGTTAAATATAAAAATTGTTATAAGATTTCGTCGGATTAATTTACTTTATCGATGCTTGGATACCAAGGTATGTTTAGTTTATTGAGTTTTAGTTGACGATTAGCTTTATTGTATAGCTTTTCCTTTTTTTTTTCATTCAAGAGTTCCAGTGTCACAATCACCAGTTTTAATATAAATTGTATTGAAGATAGACAATAATCTTCGTAAAGACTATAAAATAAGTTTAGTGTTAGTATAAAAATGTTTTGTAAGTGGATGTAGTGTTGAAAATTCGTCGAGTAATGCAAAGTTGGACGTTAATGGTGCGTATTTTTTGTTTTATAGATATATGTTTTAACTATTTTTAAATACTTTGTACTATACATAGTTTTTTTGCGTAAATGTTTATTAAAAGAATATACTCTTCATAGTATATTCATTTGTTTTTCGGCCATTTTTTTATACATAGCTGTAAAAATATTTTGTTGGACGATTTAAGATGGCGTAATATGCATTCGAAATTTGTTTAGATTTATTTTTTGTATAGTACAAATATGGCGAATGAAAAACAAAAGTCAATTCAAAATTAAACATACGTAGCTATTAATATTATATTCTTATATAATTCGAGTTTTACGTTTTCCTATATTACCGTTATCGTTCCAAACAATATGTAGTGTATGTACATAGCTATGCATATGATACTGGATGGAAGTTGAAGATTTTAGAAGTTGAGCACGTTTTTGTTGGGGTAGTGTAAATGTGCTTAAAAATCGTTTTAATAATTTTTTTAGTAAAGTATGGTCTTGTTTAGATTACCGGAGGGTTTACATCGACGATAACGGCAAATATCGATTCTCTGAAAGATTGCCAAAGTACCAAAGACAAATTACAATTTGCGAGATGCAACAAAGTCGCCTCTTTGGAATCTTGGAACCATAATTTACAAATATTTTAGATCTACAATTTTCAACTACAGTTTTCAACAATTCTGTCAATCTACAGATTTATTTATGGAGCGGTTGTACCGCAGGGTGATGCCGATTTAGCTTAGAATTGTGTTGGTATTAGTTCACTATTTGGAAATATGAATTTCCATTATTTGGAAATAGTGAAGTCAGTTTTGTTTTACATGTCGATTTATTTATTCGGTCATATTTTTATAAACGGGTCAAATGTACTTTTGTTTTTTTGTGTTAACATTTTTGTTTTTCTAATCACTTGTCTAGCCAGTAATTTATTATTGTCACAAAAAAGTACTAATCAAGCTACATATCGTCGTTCAAGAATTAAATGGTTCTATTTGACATAAGAGTAGTTTTGAGATATCAAAGATTTGAAAAATTGCAGCAATCAATTTTTTTATTTAAAAGTTTTTTAGGCAATGTATTTACTGTATATGAACAGTTCAATTAGTATTATTAATAAATGTCCACTAATTTGATCACCTAAATTGATTTTTCATTTAAAAATCGACATTTTAATTTTACGATACTTCATATTTATTTCAAAATATTGTTAAAAATAAAAACTAAATAACTCGTTAAAATAATACAACAATTAAATGATATTAATGCTAATATTAATATTAAATGTTACTAATTTTGTTTCGATTTCGAAGCAACTCAATGTTCGGAAAACTCTGTCGACGGTTGTCATAAATTTGATCATACTTAGGTCGTTTTCACTGGCACAAAAATCCACATTTTTTTCTGATTGGAATCAATTGGAAATGGATTTTTTTAGATTTTTTGTCTTTTTTTTTTTTTTGAAAAAAAATCCAAAAAATTTGTTGGATTTTTTTTACGTACTCACACATATACTAAACGTCATGTCAATTGTCAAAAAAGACGTCGCGCCATTTATATTTTATTATATTTGTGATAATTGTTTAAGCAATTTGCGTTTTTATTAAATTAAAAATTGTTTAATTCAAAGTGTTTTTTTATAAAGATTATTGCGTGTGCACCGATATCAATGTTACAACAAATAACTTTACAACTTTTGCATTTCATCCGCTGTAAATTATAGTAAATAACGCAAACTTGAAAGCCGTGTTTTTTCTTGTTTTTATTATAGATTTTACTATATTTTATTAAATACATAATTCATTTATAATAATGTCTGACGAATCAAATGAAAGCGAGTATGGCTAAAATGGATAATAATCGAACTAAAACTATCAACAAGCCCCGAAGAATATGAAATTTTGCAAAAGTTATTTAGACGGGCTCTTCGTGACTACTACAGCACGGATATTGCTATCGAATATGCTAAATTAACCGTTTTATGGGATAACGACGAAATTTTCAATTTTTTTCAAATCAATCAAAAAATCAATAAATAATTTCAATAAATTACTTTATTTTATTTATTTAATCAATAAATTTGATCCATAGAGCGGTTTTATAGGAATTTCCCGCTCTTTCCATGACCGTATTCCAGATCTCACGACCTTTTAAAGTGTTGGCCATTTTGGAGTACTCGAGATGACCCCAAAACTGAAGTATTTCACATTGTTGATCAGCTAATACATCCCATTGTTGGTCGAGAGTACTCCATGCCAAGTCAAAAATTTTACATAAAATCTCGATATCTTTTTCGTTTTTAAAATCAGTCTGGCGACGCAAATAGGTTAAATAATCTAGTCAAATTTGTACCTGATGTTCAGGTGTTTCGAAACCTACCGCAACAGCTGCTTCGAATGTCTCATTATATTTAGATTTGTCAAACGATTTTAAATTTTCGATAATACGAATTTTTTATATATATAAAACTCAGAATTCCATATAATATTTCGCAAGGCTCGTTCAATTACATCCAGTTTTGTAACACCGACTGCTTTAAATCATCCTCCTCTTCTTCGCTATCATTTAATAATGAATTAATAAATTCCATGTACTCGAACCAAACATTCGCATATAAACAATAGTCGGTCATCATACGCTCGTATATCGCCTGTAGAAAATTATCTTCCAGGAGATATTCACAGTCATTTATGTACTGCAAGTATAAGCGCTGCTTCTCGCCATATTTTTTTGCGTCAAGATTTTTTAATTTTAATTCAAATGGAAGAATTTTACGGAGTACATTAATCGCACGATTATAACTACGATCCACCGTTTCCCAGTCAATCTTCGTTGCGCTTACCGTTTCGTGTTTTTTAGCGAATTCTTTGTATACTGTTTCAACTTCTATAAGAGAAGGTTTTCATTCGGCTTGGTAAATCAACATTTTTTTATAATTTCTGGAGAGCTGAAATTAGAAGACAATTTAGTGAATACCTCAAATGAATGCAAATGCATCTCTCTTACTCATCTAATTTAATTTGAAAATGATTAAGTCGCTCTTGAAACAGCTGAGAGTCATTAAGACAGTTAAAGGCATATTTTGATAATATTTCATCCCAGATTTCATCGTTATCCCATAAAACGGTTAATTTAGCATATTCGATAGCAATATCCGTGCTGTAGTAGTCACGAAGAGCCCGTCTAAATAACTTTTGCAAAATTTCATATTCTTCGGGGCTTGTTGATAGTTTTAGTTCGATTATTATCCATTTTAGCCATACTCGCTTTCATTTGATTCGTCAGACATTATTATAAATGAATTATGTATTTAATAAAATATAGTAAAATCTATAATAAAAACAAGAAAAAACACGGCTTTCAAGTTTGCGTTATTTACTATAATTTACAGCGGATGAAATGCAAAAGTTGTAAAGTTATTTGTTGTAACATTGTTATCGGTGCACACGCAATAATCTTTATAAAACAACACTTTGAATTAAACAAAATTTAATTTAATAAAAACACAAATTGCTTAAACCAATGATCACAAATATAATAAAATATAAATGGCGCGACGTCTTTTTTGACAATTGACATGACCTTTAGTTTTTTTTTATGTGTGAGTAAACGTCAACAAAAAAATCCAAAATTGTGTTCTGTGGCAAAATATAAAAAATCCAAAAATTTGGATGTGGATTTTTGTGCCAGTAAAAACGACATTAGAATGATTTTATTTTTTGAGCGGGAAGCTCTGACCTGACTTTAGATATTTTTGATTCAGGCAACTCGTGAAATATTTGATGTCCAATTTTTTTATTTCGTTTTGGAAGCTGCGTGTTTTTGAGATTTATGTTGGGAAATGTGTCATTTTCATTATGTGATGTTTTGTATTTGATGTTGGATAGATTTTGTGTAAACTCTATTTCAACTACTTGTGCAAATGGTATTTGCTTGAAGTTCAAGTATGATGATGACTTCGAAATTTTTAAAATCGTCAGGACGCATCTGCTAAATGTTGCACAATTTTCCTTTAAATTTTGCTTTGGCTAGTATCCGCGTGAACGAAACCGGTGAGAAGAATTCACGATTGCAAAATATCCGGTCAAAACAACTACACTTATCGATTTCTTGGATGCTAGAATGGCCGGGTGTCGAAAACTTCATTGTAATTTTTTCTATCAACGGGTGGTTCTTCATTGGCAAATAGCATGATCGAATTTCGATTTTGAGGAATACAAGAGTGACCATAAAATCATTTCCGTGAACGTACCATTTTTTATAAAAATTGATTCCAAAATTTTTATCTATGCACTAGCTAAATCATTTTTTCCCTCCCTGAGCTCTCCCTGATTGGCTTTACGGACTTATCGGTGGATAAATGCCCTAAATGAAATTATATATATTTAGCTTGCTCAAATAATAAAATGATCCAATTTCTGTTTTCGGGCATGCAGACAACATTTTGTAGATCGAAGCAGATGACTGGCACAATATTTTGTCTATCGAGTTCACGTTTTTGTCTAACCCACAATTTTTCATTGTTGTGCCCAAACAAAAAAAAAAAAGTTTATTTTTAACAAATACATAATAAAAAAATTCATTTTATTTCAAAACTTAACAAAAAATAAACGTTAATTTAGTAATAATCAATATATGTATGTAAGTATATATATTTTAAATCTTTGACAGAATTATATCATTTTTAAAAACATATATTTTAAAAATAATAAATTTTTAAGTGGCGAAATTATAGACCTTATTTAAATACAAGTATTATTATATTATAAAAATATTATTTTAAAATATTTAAAATAATATTTTTATAATATAATAATACTTGTATTTAAATAAGGTCTATAATTTCGCCACTTAAAAATTTATAAAATTCAAAGACCTTAGTTTTGATTTAAATAATCTAATTTAAAAATAATAAAGAGTTGAAAGTTTCAAAACTCAGACGGGTTCTTTTTTTTGTTTTTATGGCACCTGCTGTGGAAAAAACTCGTTCAGTGGCGGTTGACGTTGGCCTAATCGTTATTAATGCGTTGAACAACAGATCCAATGTATTTGATCGTTTTTTTAGGAATCTAGTTTACGAAACTGTATTTTAAGCTCGCTGTATCTGTCCATCTCCTTATTTGCTGTTGAGTTTGATTGTTGCGTTATCCCGGTAATGGTATTCTGGAGTTCTTTCTGCAGTTCATTCGTTGCCGTTGGTGGTGGTCCACTTTCTTCTAGCAAATAATCTCAATCTGAATCCCCCGATAAGCTCAAAATGTTGTTGCTGTTGCCGCCATTAAACGATTGTGGATGGATTGTTTTCATTATTTTTTGCGCTAAGGAAATCGCGGCAGATTTTGTGGAATATTTAAAATATGTATTCATTTGAGCGTGGAATATTTCCTGTTTCAAGGTAAATAATAAGTGTCATTAATATTTCATCTCTTCGTTCATTCATTCGTTTCTTTAATTCAAAAAGCAACGTTTTACTTATTTCTGATTCCATTTCAGAAAATTTATTAAACAAAAATTTATAGATGCCTTCTGCTGTGATGAGAGTCGCACGATTTTTGCTGAGTTCCATAACAGCAGCTTCTACTGGCATGAGAACTTCAAGTATGTTTTGTAAGACCAATATTTCACTTTCAGAAACTGTTTCCATATTTAAATCATTTAAGGACTTGTTTACACTATTGGTTAACTTCAAAAATCTCCTAAGCATAATACTCAACGAATTCCAGCGCGTTTTTATGTCCAATTTAAGCCTAATTTTTTCCCACATTGTTGTGAAACGTTTCGTTGCAAAACTGAGTGTTTTGCGGGAGATATCTTAAACATCCTGATAATACATACTTCTTATTTTTTTTAATAACTTCACCAAAATTACTGTCTGCATCCATAGCCAAAAACAGCTCGCTTTCATTGTCTTCATCAAAATCTAAATTAACATTACAAAATCCATCGCATTCCGTAGCTTCTTCGTCAGGTTCGTCTTCTTCGATATCTTCATCGACGAAACTAATATTATTATCATTGACTTCAGCCGTTTCACATTGATTTCTGTAGTGATGTTTCTTAAAAAACAACTAATTACAGCTAAATGTAATGCGTGATTATGGCAAAGCTGATTAATCGCATCTAAGTTATCTCCATATTTTTTCATGACGGAAGCCCCGTCATGGGTTGATGCAATAATGTCACTTTTTACATTAATACCGAATTCTGCCAACTTACTTTCTACTAAAAGTTGGATTTTCTCAGCATCCCCTTTTCCTTCGATTTCCGATAAACCCAATACATGGTAATCAAACGTTTTTGAGTCAACGCCTAAAACATGGGCCGTGACATTTAAATATCGCGTTAAACCGCAATCTGTCCATTCATCAACTGTGTGACTGCAAATTTTCGATTTATTTGTTTTAAATTTGCGAAAACAGCGCGCAGTACATCATGTTTGGTTTCGAAGAAGCTGTTGATAAGTTTTGATACTGTCGAAGGACTTTGGGCATTTTATAACCTTTGAATCTTACATAACCAAGGATAGCTTCTGACTTACATATAGCTTTTATTGACATTCCATCTATCGCGGGGATTTTGGACAAAATTTCTTCCCAGGATTCCTTCTTAATATAATTTAACATGTTGTTCTCGTATTTTCGTTTTCTATTTTCGCCATTCTCAATATTTGCTGTATCACCTCCAGGTTTATTTATGTAAATATTATGTGTCTTCAAATGATCAATTAATGCGGAAGTTGTTGATCCCTTACACCCCATGATTTTTGGACAACTTTTTACAGACAGCTTCGTTAGTTGATCTCTTTTGAAAATATTTCCAAACCTCTGAGTTTTTTGACATGGCTAAAATCGAATAAATAAGTTAAAATTGGCATAATGCACAAATTATTACGTTCAAATAGTACCGAATACCATATGTTTTTACACTACGAATACGTTTTTAAACTACGTAATTATAAAATATTACCGCTTCTAATTTTAATCGGAAGTTTAAAAAAATTAATAACATAATCCACATACGTTAACACAACAACTAACAAGCACGGTGCAAAAAACCTGAAACAAAGTATGTACAAACTTAATTAAAATATTTACATATTGATTTCTTTTTCTATCAGTGGCACTATTCTGGTAATTCCCTGGGAATAGGGAATTGGGGAAAGATTTTATATGTAATTTCTATTTAAAATGTTCTTTTCTGGCCTACTGAGGAAAAAGTTTGATGTAAATATTAGTAAATTGGGAATAATTTTTCCATATCTAAATTGGTAGGGAAAATTATTCCCAATTTAACTTTGTTTTCAAAAAAATTACCACTAGCTTTTTACCTCAGTATGCCAGAAAAAAACATTTTAAATACAAATTACATATAAAATCTTCCCCAATTCCCTATTCCCAGGGAATTACCAGAATAGTGCCACAGGTGTTTAACCACATCCACTCTACTCCTTATGCAGAAATTGTACGAAAGAGAGAATAAAACACATCATCGTTACATCGTTAGTAAAGAAGGAAAGAGAAAAAGACAAGTGACTAGGACCACAAATGAAATACGAGAAAAGCATATACATACTATGTACTCATATTTCTTGTGCATTCTCAATCTCAACGTTGCCTTTATATCGTAGATTCATATTCTCCTCTCTTTTGCTTTAGTAGCACAAAATCAGGGGTTTAAACATTTTGCTTGAGTACATAGAGTGCGATTCAATTTTTTTTGTACATATTTGAAATTGAATCAAAAAATTAAAAATCGAATATTCGTTACAAAATATTCGAATATCGAATAGTGCAAAACAGGCCGAATATGTTCGAATATCGAATAGTGCAAAACAGGCCGAATATGTTCGAATATCTAATATTCGCTTGGAATGTCTAGTACAAAGTACTCTAGATGATCCTTTACAATTCGGATTTTTTACATCTACTCGATCAGTGGTTTGTTGAAACTATGGAAGGTGATCAATCCCATCGTAGCGAATATCTATTTCCGGTCGAACTTCTGTCGATCGTACACTGGTCGTTGGTGATGATGTTGTAACTGTCTCTTCTTCGCATTTTCTTTTATTTGTAGATTTTTTTAAACTAACCTTAGTTCCACTTCGAACAAATCACTCGTGATGAACCCTTACAATCAGTGTTTTCCATCTACTAGCCAAGTGGCTTTCTTTAAATATTGGCAGATGGTCTACTCCATCAAACCGGACATCATTTTCTGGACGAATTTCCGTAAATCGTACAGGTGTTGCTGTTGTAACCGATGGGTTATCATTTTTCGTTTTGTTGGAAGCTTTCTTGAAACTCATTTTGGTGAGACAACATCCTAATGTCAATTTGAAATCTTTTAATTTCATGTTGTTGTTGACTTCAAGTGGAACAAATACAAAAGCAACTCTTCAGTGAATTTGTCCACATTTATGTTGACTTAATGAAAAAAATTCCCATTACCTTTGAGGCGATTTGTCAATATACGTTGATGTGTATTTTAACTATCATAGGAACCTGAAAACGAATAAAAACATTATAATTTTTTCTGTGTGCATATTTACGACATTCACGAACACGAATTATAAATTGTTTTAACCTTACAATAATATTCTACTATGTAAAATTGAATTTTTTGCTTACCTTTCGTGGAAGTAATATTTTGGCGGGAACGTTTGACACGAAAAATAATTATTGCTATGTCAAATTTAGTACTACACTTAAACACAGAATAAATGTTGACTTCCAAATAGTGATAGAACATATATAATATCTAACACATCAAATACACGGAAATAGTAAAGCGGAAAATGACTATAAAAACATGTCAACATATGTTGACACCAGTTCTCAAAGGATTAGCGCATTCAAAATTTTAAACTAATGCTTTAATTAATGAAAATGTGCCAAAAACAACTGCAAATTTGAAAATGAATTAAAAATGCATATGAAGAGAAAAAAGCAAAAAAATCTTCCTCGAAATTAAAATACCGTGTAAAGAGTGGGTTAGCTGTAATGTAAATTAATCATCATCTTCTTCAAGACTTCGGTTAGTAAGTGTATCAACCAATGCCAGAAGTTATTTGATGGAACTGGTTGGAAGTACTCTGTCATGAATCCATCTGCCCCGATCCTTTATGGTTTACCAAAAATCCATAAGGAAGGCATTCCAATTAGACCAATAGTAGCGTATTGCAATGCTCCTGCCTACAAGCTATGTAAGGGTTTCATAAATTTTTTCAATTGTCATACTAATTTCTTTTCGGCTTACTCGGTTAAGAACTCGGTAGAATTGATTAACAAAATTCAAGACGTCGACATTCCGTTACATTCAAAACTAGTTTCATTTGACGTTGCCAGTCTTTTCACTTCTATTCCGATTAATACTTTCTCCCAAATAGTTTGTAATTACTTAGATAGGGATGTTGTAGATACGTCGTGAACTGAAGTTAGTTTTTGAGACTTGTATTAAACAAAATTATTTCTGTTTTGATAATACATATTTCAAATTCGCTGATGGTCTACCCATGGGCTCTCCTCTGTCACCTTTGTTGGCTGAAATTTTCATGAATTTCTTCGAACAAATGATCATATCAAATAACAATCTTTATTTTCGTCATATAATCTTTTGGTATAGATATGTTGATGACATATTATGTCTATGGAATGGAACTGATAGACTGTTAGACTCTTTCCTTACTTGGTTAAATTCTCAATATCCCACCAATGATTTTACGTTAGAAAAAGAAGATAATAAATGTATTAATTTTCTGGATATAACAATAACCAGGATTAAAGCCTCAACTAGTGAGGAATAAGAAAATAAAAAATACGAATTTTAATGAATTTTAACCAATTGCTTTTCTTTTTTTTGACATTCGAACCAGTGAAAAATAATAACTTTAAGTTACAGCTGTTCGTTTACAAACAGCTGTTTTTTATTGTGAAATGTCTTTTAGAGAAATTTCATATTTGTTCATGTTGTTACATATTTTTATATATTAATTTCGTATTTGAAAATGAACACATACACGAGATGCTTTTACATCACAATGAAAAAAGGAAATAAACTAAACAAAATTAAAATATTATAGTAGTAATATAGCGTTTACACTACGAAGTACGACTATGATATCATACCATTAACAAAATTCACTAAATCACCATTTTTACTTTATCGCACATTATTAAAATTAATCACAAAACATGAAAAAATATTAAAATAATTTTATTTAATAAATAAAATAGAAAACAAAAAAATGTACACAAAATAAATATGGCTTCCACTCCCCGCATCACAAATTTATCTTCTTTTGCTGTGTATAAAACACAACAACAAATCGTATTTTTAAGTATTTCTTATTTTCGAGCGAGAAATAGCGCGCACTATTATTTTAATAAGTGACAGCTAAAATTTTACGAAGGGGAAATTCGGCTTCTTACATGAACATTAAGTTTGACTGGGTAATAACATTGAAATGCCATTTATCGCATTGTTATTCTATTATTTTTTTATTTTCTTATTCCTGACTGGTTCCGCTTTAATTCATCTTTAGACTTCAAAATTTATCGGAAACCCATGTATACAGACGCTGTTATCCCTAGTTCTTCAAACCATCCTCATAATATTAAAATGTCAGCTTTCCACTCACTCTAGACAGACTAATAAACATCCCTTTGACAAATTCAAATTACAACACTGAGCTTAACATAATTCTTCAAATAGCAACGAATAACGGATATGCAACTAGGACTATATTAAAGTTATTAAATAAAAAGCTAAAGCGTAAAACTAACGGGTATTTATCCACCGGATAGTCCAACGCGGGAAAATTGGCGTCGCTTAGAGTATATAGGAAAAACGAGCCAACGGATTAGCAACATCGTGTCCAATTATACCAATATTAGTTTTGCTTGTTATAATAATAACACAATAAAGAAAATGATTTTTAACAATAAACCTAGAGTTGATCGCCTTTCCAAATCTGGTGTCTATAGGATCAATTGCAATGATTGTAGTTTCTCCTATATTGGTCAGACTGGGCGCAATTTTGGAGTTAGAGCTAAAGAACATTTATCTGGTTGCAATCAACTTTCCATAACCATTTAACTTCAGAAAATCATACAGCTAGCTTGAACAATTTAGACATATTACATATACAACCCAAAGGCAGACGTTTAGATACCTTAGAATCTTACGAAATTAGAAAATCAATATTTCTTAACCAAAATATCCTTAACGAACAGAGAGAAATCCGGTTCTCACCAATTACAGATCCCGCCCTTTTCTATTCTCACGTACGCAATAATATACCTTGAATTTTGTTACTCAACCTATGACTCATCGCCTACCTGCGCCATCCGTAGATTAATTTTTATTGCTTATTTTCTGTCCCTCCTTCTTTTATTTATATTTTGCTTTTTTCTGCTATATAACAAAATTTTTACTAATATAAATCAGTAGATACTCCTGATGATGACCTAACAAGTCGAAATCGATCGAGCGATTTTTTAAACTTTTTGAAAATTATTCAAAATAACTGCGAAACAAAAAACAAGTGATTAATAAAAAATGTGTTTATTAAGTATTAAGTGTTCTTCAGTAACGTTCGGATGGGTATCGAGCTGGCTCTCGACATTTAAATTCATATAAAACTCATGAACAGATGAATCTAATAATGGGAGAAGATCCAACAAATCGCGTTTTTTTGCCTTTGAAGTTTTAGTAGGATGCTAGATCATGTACATTTGTATTATTAAATCCACGGCGATTTATGTTCAGAACCTGAAATGGCTCATGTTCATAAAAACTTGTCCACAATCTTTAGTGTAGCGCATCCATTTAATATCGTACCATACAAATTTTTCCCCATTATGTTGACTTTTCGCCAAATTAGCTTTGATTTTAGTTAGAGTTGCAAAATCAAATATTTTGTCTTGTCCAATTTCGTGTACGAATAACCGATTTGAAACAGAACGCACAAATTGGTACCAATTCTGCTGCAGCAAAATAGTGTTAGTGCTGCAGCAGTCGCTGTCAAAAATTACTCGTTTCACTGTATTCGGCATTGTTTTTAATGGCAAATTCTTTAGCAGAAATGAAATGAGATCAACTATTTTGTGGTCCAAAGAACACGAAAAGAAAATGGTTTGTTTACATTTATTTAAAGGGAAATCAAAACAAACAACAACAAAAAATGTTTTACACGTAAATGAAAAACACTTAGTTACACTAAATTCACTTTAAATAACACAAAAATTAATATTATTTATAGTGATATAAAACTCGCTCTTTAAATTTATATCCCATTTGCTGCCCGGTAACACAATTGTGCGGGTACCATGTCAAAAATTTATTTTTGTACGTGTATTTAACCAACTTACACTTTTGTGCATATCTGTCAAACATATTTTCGTCCGAAAAAAACACTATAACTATAGTTCAAGTAACACTATTTTTTAATATTTTTAGAAAAAAAATATTTTTAAAGAAAAAGGAGCACATATGGTGTTAGTTGGACTGAAAATCATTCCATATTAAATAAAACGTGAAACCCTTTTTAGTAAAAAAATCATTTTTTATTTCATAGTAATTCATTGATTTCATTGTATTTTTTTCATAGTAATTCAAAAAAAAAATTATTTTACGCACGAATCATCACTTTTTCATAACATGAAACTAACTGTTTAAAAGTTCTTTTTTGATGAAAGACACAAATAAATATTGCATTTCTCGCAACGGCAGCGAGTTCGAGCTTGACATGTTTTTAACCTGCAAGATCTGGCACTACCTAATGAATCGAAAACCGGCCAATGATCGTATCTATCCGATCTTTTTGCCGTGCAGGGTAGAGGCGAACACAACAGTAAGTGTTTTGCATTTGTCGCCTCGTCTTCCTCACTGCTTTCTCTTGTCTTTCATATTACACTGGCAATTAATACCCGGCCACTTCTAATTTGAATTTTAATAAATCCATTATACGATTTTTGGGTACATTTAAATCGACGGTACTCCATCCATGAATTAAGTACTGCCAAATCTATCATGTGATTTATCACTTTAATGTCCATTTTTTGTCTTAATGCTAGTTCTGTAATAAGATCACATTTGGTCGACTACTTAGGTCGCGACGCCACCCATATTTTGGTTATATTGGTGTATTATATTAGGACAATTGACAGATTGGTAACATTTCGTATGTTTATTCCAATGACTGACTTTTGTCATCGGATTAGTACCAGATATAGTAGAAAGTGCGGTTACACATTTTTAGATCTTTCCACTTAACACAAACTAATTCGTCAGTTCCATTATTATATAATAGTTCTTGATTTTCACCTCTTTCCATATGGCGATCGACTTTAAACTTCACATTTTTTATTCTACTTGACATTATCGTTCCTAAAATTATTAATTATTGCCAATATAGTACTATATACTATTGTATATTGTTTATTGCCAATATAGAACTATATACTATTGTATATTGTTATATAGTATAATCATGCATATAAAAATTAACCGGTCGCACGATATCCCAACTCCAATAGCTTGAATAAGAGCAACATTGTGGTGAAATAACGATCAAAAAATATAAAGCTGCTTTTGGGAATGGTTTGGACTAGTCGCAACACCACTGCTGGGCCTAAACCTAATAATCGATCACCAAGAACAGTTTTTTCACCTTGGTATAACTCAAAGTCGAGAACGAGACCCTTAGATGTCGTTATTACAATTTTTTTTAAACCAGTTGGGTTTGGTTTGTTTTTCACATACTGACGGGCCGGGCACCGTCGAGTATAGGGGAGTATTTGCTCATCCACCGAATAAGTAGAAGCGATTCTGGGTAAAGATCGACACTTATCTCGCACAGTATTAATTATTGGCTGAATCTTCCAAAACACATTGGTCGAACTTTCCGAAGGTTGGTTCACTTTGGGGAGTAGATCGGCGTCATTTTCCTAGACTTGTTTCATCGGTTCGATTCTGATTTTGTACGCGGGCACTTTTTTGCTACTTTTTCTTTAAGAATATCCCAGATATTTTCGATGGGGATTCATATCTGGCCTATTCACTGGCCAATCAAGGATTTGGATGTCGTTAGTCCTTAAATATTCGGTGACTTTTTTTGCCGTATGGCATGGAGCCTTGTCATGCATAAAAACTCCATCCCCATTGAATTTTTCATTCATGGTCGGTGCCAGTTGTGATTGCATAACAGTTTATTATTGATTCGCGTTCAATATTCCGTTTGCTACATAAAATGAGAAGAGTCTTTTGTTGATATTGCTGGCCAAACCATGACTGACTGGTTGTTTGATCTGCTGTTGTACAGAGGAAGGTAAATATTCTTCTCCTCATGATCTACGAACGGTCCAGGACATTGCTAGTGTCAGATTCATCATAGTCTCGTCACTGAATACAACCTAATCAAGAAATAGAAAAAGATAAAGTTGAAAGAAAAATTTATTGAAAAGTGTAACTTTAAAATATTATTAAAAGAAGAACTTTTATTGTTTGTACCTTTTCCCAGCCCTCTCGAAATCATGTAAAATGTCCATTTGCCCATGTTTTTTTTTTGTTGTATAATCCTAGCATTTAACTTTTGCTTCTTGCTCAGTCGTCTTGCACATAGCCCATATTGAAGAAGTCTCCGTCTCACTGTTCTCTCCAATATTTCCGCACCAACGTTACGCATTGTACCCCTCAGAGACTTACTGGATAACATTCGATCTTCTTTAGCTTTCCGCATTAAAAATCTGTCCTGCCTGACTGTTGTTGTTTTAGGATTGCCACCACATTTTCCTCTTCTAGGATTTGTTGAGGACTGAGTAAATTTTTGCGAAAATTTGCTGACGAATGATCGACTCACTCCTGTTTTCTGGGCTATTTGCGCATGCGAATACTGGCCTACTTCTAAATACGTCGAAATTTTGGCTCTGGTTACAGCACTGATGTCCTTTGCTTTACTCATAATGAATTTCACTAATATTCCAAATCACTTTCACGTTCATTTTTCAAAGGCACAAATGAGACTGAAATTCTTCAGTAAAATACTAATTCTTAAATACTACCTAGTTGTCATAAAATCAAAACAATTCGGAGGCCAAACTAATTAACAGGACAAAAAATACTAGGAATTCCTATTTTGTCGAAAAAGTAGTGTTGTTTTCACAAATCCGCTTAGCTTAGCTAAGAAATGTGAAAGCAACAACTTTTGGATTTAATTTTTGAATGCGTTTTAATTTTTCTGTGTTGGTTCATTTTCTTAATATTTATTTTATTTTTTTTTATTTTAAGAAATAGAATAAATTAAATTCGGTATTTTACTATCAAATAACAAATGCTAAATTATTATTCAATATAAATTTTTCTAGAAAAATAGAAAAAATAACGCCTTGCGGTAAACACCATAACCATAAAATGATTTTATTTCCCCTAATCCTAAAATTTTTTTTCTTAACATTCTAAAACAATCGGCTTGAATACAATGCAATTGTTGTTGTAATCTTTTGAAAGCAACACAGCTAAAGTGTTCACAGGTATAATGACTCATAAAAGGCATATTTTCTGGGTATATTAAATTTTTATTGCACGAATTCCTTGGATTGGTCGATATCTACCATAATGACGTGCCAACTATACAATAGGTTGCAAAGTCAATTTCCGGAATAGCCTCCAATGCACGTAGCGATTCGCGTTTAATGTCTTCAATTGACTCAAAACGGTTTCCCGGAGCGGGCGTTTAAGTTTGCTGAACAGCCAGAAGTCCCACGGAGCTAAATCAGGCGAATATGGTGGTTGCGGAACGATATGGATGGGTGGAATTTTTGGCGAAAAAATCACGTAAAACCAATGCAGTATGAGAAGTTGCATTATCGTGGTTCAAAAACCAAGAGTTGTCGACCCATAATTCCGGCCTCTGTTTACGAATAGCTTCGCGCAAACGACGCATAATACTCAAATAGTATTCCTTGTTGACAATTTAGCCGGTTGGAAGGAATTCGGAGTGCACCACACCTCAATAATCGAAGAAAACTGTCAACATCACCTTTATTTTTGACTTGCTTTGACGTGGTTTTTTCGGCTTCGGCTCCCCTTTGGCACAATATTCGACCGATTGATCGTGTTCCCGGGTCGTTTCGGCACCACAAAGTTGATTCCGCACACAAAATTTAATGGAACTTCTTTGTTGAATAATTTCACTCATTGTAAGAATCGCCGAATGCACTTTTTGTACTTCAGAAAGACAAGCGTATGTATACTAAACACTAATGATTATTTTGATGTGACATTTGGCACAGATGTCACTGACAGTCATATCAACAGAAAAAAAAATATTTCGACGAATGATTTTCCGCGCGAAATTTAAATTAAAAAGTCTTACTACTTTTTGCCCACAGTAGTAAATAAAACATGTGTTGTGTAAGATGTCCACTCAATTTTTTTTTGTTTGAAAGAATATTTTATGGTATTTAAGCTTGGAATATAACGTCGTTCAAATGTCCGCCGGGGCTTTGCTTGGTGACACGTATTGGGTGGGAGGTCCAATTTTCAATGAATCGAATAAACCTCGCTGAATTGGCTGGATGGCGTTTCTTATGTTTATTTTGAGGGCATTTTGCGGTTTACTCGCATAGATCTGCAATTTAAGATAGTCCCAAAGGAAGAAGTCTTAAGGCGTTAAATCTCATGATCTCGGTGGCCACTTGGCGAGTTTACGTCGCCGCTGTTTTGCGGGCATGTAGCGTCGTCCTGTAGGAACAAAATGTCGTTGGAATCCATAGTTTAGGCTACAAGAAGTTGCTTATCATCGGTCTGTATCTCGTGTGGATTGGTGTCGGCCTTTCAAATCAGACAATTTTGCCGGTTCACGCATATCCATTCATCCAAAAGTTGGCCTCGTCCATAAAGATGATTTTTTTTGGCGAAATTTGGGTCAACTTCCAACTGCTCCAGAGCTAGGTCAGTTGGATTTTATACGGGTGTAGACCCAAGCCTCTACACAAAATTCGCTAAGCTGAAGTCGCAGGCCAAGATTTTGTGAATGACGAGAAATTAACTACCAAGGGGTTTCCCGTACAGTCTCGCACAGCAGCGATGTTTTCATCAGACCTTGCTTTTCTGTGTCAAAATGACAAAAATCGCAAGATCAACATTTTTCATGGTTACTTTACTTTATTTTAATACGTAAAATAAATTAAAATGATCTGAACAAATTTTGTTTCAAATTTAATTTACAATCTTGTGATTTTAATGGTTTTTTCGTGAATGTATATATATATACTTTTCAAATTATTGCTGCCACTTCTACAATTAATGCGATCTCTTAATTTATAGTAAAGTCTGGCTGTACAAAGGCTGAATATTTGTTGAATCAGTTTTTTGTAAAAATTGCCATTTCCATTTATATAGAGGTTGTCCAATGCCCCTCCCCCATATTGATGATTGAATGATAAGTTTTCGGTTGTAGGAAGTGGTATAGTAACGCGTGTAGAGAGGGAATCAATGGATCGCAATTGTGCTCTGTGTTGTGTATAAATCTTATCTTATATTTTTGAACCAAAATCTGATTTCATGTTTATTTTCATTCTAGGTTCACCAAATTACAATCGTAAGCTTTAAAACAACATCGAACAATGAAGGTTGATACGAATCGCTTAAAAAAAGGTACTTCTGAGGTCCCATCAGAATGTCAAATCCTAATTGATAAATTAAAACAATGCGGACGCCACGAATTGCGCAACGAATTAAAAAATATAGAAACATGGACATTTGGAAAATGCGAGTTGTACCATTGGATCGAGGTGCTCGATTTATTCGATACAATATTAGAAGAAGCAGCTGAAATCGATAATTCGGAATGGATTCTCGCAATTGATAGAAAATTTTCAAAAGATGAAAAACAGTTAGTTGTACTCGTACTAAATTTTACAACCCTGCTCATAGAGCATTCATTTTCGCGACATTTGTATAATTCTGTGGAACATTTGATTACACTTTTACAAAGTAATGATTTGGACGTTGTACTTGTCGTTTTGAATTTATTGTATATGTTTTCGAAGCGGAGTAATTTTATATCGCGTGTAAATGCTACTAAAAAACATACCCTCTTGAGTCGAGTTGGTTATTTGGCTGAATCATGGGGCGGCAAAGAACAGGGATTTGGTCTAGCAGACTGTTGTCAAGAAAAGGAATTTACCGATTCCCCATATCATACCCAATATTTTGAAGTAGTGAGTGAAAATAATAAATCAGAGCGAATATCATTATCGGAATTAAAAGCTATAAATAGTGATCCACGTATGGTGGCTGAATACGTTTGCCAAAGACTGGGAAGATCAATATCTAGTGATCAAAAAATACATGTGTATACAAGAATTAGAGCGGCATTATATTTTACCGATCGCAATTTACGATTAAAATTTGTGCAAGCCCGTTTACAAGCACTTTCCATATTAGTATATTCAAATTTCGCCTTAATAAATCCCGAAATACATTTATATCCAGGATTTATGGAAGAATTAGTCGATCTGTTACAAATCGAAAATTTAAAATTAGTTGAGATACAGGCGGCTGCATTACGTACGCTTACATCGATCATACATTTAGATCGAAATCCACATTTCCCCAAAAAACCAGGGTCTAGATTATTTACCATAATCGATGTGACCGGGGCATCATCTTATCATGGATTTTTACCAGGCCTAGTTCGAACATGTATATTACACTTAATTAACCCGCCCGAAAAGCAAGGCGTTCAGGTATTTCCTATGACACTGGCAACATCTCTGTTTAGTTTTCTATATCATTTGGCAAGTTATGAGGCTGGTGGTGAAGCATTGGTTGCAAGTGGCATGATGGATAGCCTACTGAAAGTGATTAATTGGCCTGGGACTGAACTAGAACACATAACATTCGTAACTCGGGCAGTTCGTGTTATTGATTTAATCACGAATATTGATATGGTGTCGTTTCAAAATTATGGCGGCCTTTTTAGTTTTATTAAACGTCTTGAAATGGAAATAGATATATGCCGAACGGAACAACCAAATGAAATTACCACAACATCTAATAATTTAAATACAAATGATCAAGAAATGGCTGTGGATCAAGAATCACAAACGCAGCCGGTCGTTATCGAGTCTGAATCGGAACCTAATTCAACGGCTGGTAGTAGTAACAGTAATGGCGATAAGCCATTAAATGTTTCTCAAGATGAATTGTTAAAAAAACTTAAGGATCAGATAAAGGATTTGCATTCATTTTCGGCAATACAGGATACGTCGGTTATGTCAAAAAATTGGCAACAAACAAATGCCACTAAAATGTGTTTACCACAACGTGCCGCTTTACTTAAATCAATGCTAAATTTTTTGAAGAAAGCGATTCAAGATGCAACATTCGCTGAAAGTATTCGGCATGTGATGGAGGGTGGTTTACCCAAAAGTTTGCAACATATTATTAGCAATGCCGAGTATTATGGACCATCATTATTTTTACTAGCCACTGATGTGGTGACTGTTTATGTATTTCAAGAACCTTCTCTTTTGTCATATCTTCAAGATATCGGTTTAACGGATGTGATATTACAAGCGCTTTTAAAGAAAGATGTCCCAGCCACCCGAGAAGTGTTAGGGTCACTTCCAAATGTATTCAGCGCACTTTGTTTGAATTCGAAAGGATTAGAAGCCTTTGTAAAATATAATCCGTTTTATAAATTATTTAGGGTGTTACTGTCCCCTAAATATTTATCCGCGATGCGCCGACGACGTAGTTCGGATCCAATGGGTGATACCGCTTCTAACCTTGGAAACGCAATGGACGAATTGATGCGCCATCAACCAAGTTTACGGCTGAAAGCAACCAAAGCTGTCATTCGATTACTACAGGAATTGGTTTATTTTGGCACTGACCCTCAGTTTATATGCTGGCGGGCGCAAAATAAATCGTCGAATTCTCCTTCATCGCCCAAATCAAATGCGAATTCCAGTTCCAATATTTCATCTCCAAATCCAAATAGTGGGAACACGGATGCAGGTAGCAGCGACGATGATGATGATGATGACGACGAGGAAGAAGAAGAAGAAGCGTCTACATCATCGACTGCACATCAATCACAACAGCAAAATACTTCTCAACAATCAGGATCTAATCCAACTAATACAGATGGCACTGGAGATATTAATGAAAGAATTCCAATACCATTGATAGATTATATTTTGAATATAATGAAATTCGTCGATGCCATTTTAAGTAATAATTCAACAAACGATCATTGTATCGAATTTATAAATGAAGGAGGGCTAACTCCATTGTTATCTATACTGGCGCTACCAAATCTTCCAATTGATTCACCGATCACTGCATCGGCACAATCGGTTGCAGCCGTTTATAAATCGATAATGGTGAGTACGCACTTTATTGGACAAATAAAACCTTTTGAATTAACATTTTTATGATCTTGCCAAATAATTTAATACGATATCTTTATAACTGAATAAGTCTTGCTGTATATCTGCCCAACACTCTTAGATACGGCACTGTTTCTTAGTCCTTTTAATTCTAATTTCTATTTTATAAAGGTTTTATCTGGTTCAATCCTTTAAACAATTTCATTTTATACATTATTACTAATTGTCAATTGAATCTCTTCTTATTTGTTGTAGAATTTATCTCATGATCCACGAGTTTTACGGTATGCATTAGAGGATTTGGCCGACGTTGTCGAAAAATTAAAACCGTTAACCGGGCACCTGGAATCTCCTGGTGGGAGTGTGCTACTACGTGAGTTGGCTAATTGTCCTAGTATAGAAGGTGCGTTTTCGAGTGCAACTTATACACCGTTACTGCATGCAATGAGCGCTGTACACGGTTATGTTGTTATGTTGGTGCATGTGTGTCGTTCGGGCCAGTTAGAAGTAAGACATATGTCGTTACACAGTTGGGGCGGCAATACTCGTTATGGAATTAAATTGTTAAAGAATTTAGTTCAGTTGTACACCGCATTAGTTTGGGAGAGTACATTGCTTTTAGCTTTATGCACAGATGATATAATTCCACCTGGATGCGATTTTGCCCGCGAAGATATGGAAAAATTAGTACCCGATGATTTCCGCGGTGTCAGTGAAATAACATGGGATAAAATTATCTTAAATAATCGACGTGTAGGCGTAGCCAAAATTGTGGAAACTCTTGAAAATGGAAGTATGGAATTTGAGACATCAGCCCAGACAACGACCACATCCCCAAATACATCATCATCTACATCGCAGCAGAAAGCATCAACATCAGCACCGCAAAACGATGACCAATCAAGTATGAAACGTCAAGTAATATCACCAACGCCGGCACAGCTGCGTTATATTAAGGCATTACTAGGTGCGTCATCTCGATTAGGTCGCGCGCTCGCCGAACTATTTGGACTTTTAGTAAAATTATGTGTTGGCGCCCCATTTCGGCAACGTCGGCAAAATTTTCAACCGACACCACATACAAACGCAAAAGAAATTGCCCGCGTGTTAAGTCATATATTAGTCGATGGTCTATCATTCGAAAAATTACCGCCGTCACCGATACCAAAATTAAAGCTCACATTTTTAATATGTTCGGTTGGATTTACGAGCCCAATGCTTTTCGACGATAAACGATACGCTTATCATTTAATGTTAGAGAAATTTGTAGATGAAGGTGGATTAGTAGCATTCTTCCGAATGTTTAAATGGGCACTTACACGTGGCGGTCAAATAAAATTTGATGGTGCTATTGAAAACCCAGATTTACCCGATGGTACAGGAGAATTTTTAGATTCGTGGCTAGTGCTTTTGGATAAACTATCGAATCCTCGGGCGATACTAGATTCCCCACACATTATGTCGTCAAGTGGACAGAAAAATAGGCAAAACATTATTCCGCCAACAGTTTCGGAATTTGATTGCATTAGCTATTTAAAAAATATTCATAGCTTAGCTTATTCGGCTATTCAATATATATGGGGTTATAAACCTTTAAAAATTTACGGTGTACGCATGACCGAATCGGTGCTCTCAATTTTACGACACATTATACGAGGTGAAGGAATAATTACATTACGGCTTGAGGAACGCAACAAAGAAGTTTCTGCAGAAAATGTAAAACAGCTTATGGACATGGGCTTTGCTAAAAAACAGTGTGAAGATGCACTTGAACGTGCTAGTGGTGTGGTTGAAACAGCCACTGAAATACTATTATGTGCACAGGCAGCTGAAGAAGGTGCGGCAACTCCCGTGACTGAAGCTAGTAGTACTACAAATGCATCTGCAAAATTGGGTGTGGAAGCAACAAATAGTAAAGGTAATAGCCCTAAAGAGGAAAATTCTCAAGATGAATTCGTAGATATGCATCTAACTTCAATAATGCTGGATGAATTCTCCGTTGGTGCAATATTTGCGACCATTAGTTTACTTGATGAATTGCCCGAATCAGTGTATCGTGTATGTGATCTGGTTACAGCCATAATCCAACGGAATGGTGCGTCTGCTCGTGATAATATTTTAAGGATTTACGTCGTCGAAATCCACGAATACGTAAGAAAACTCTTGAAAGCCATGAAAGATATAAACAAATTTGATGAGGTATGCAGCGGAGAACTGGCCAAGAAAGCAGCAGTCCGAATACATTTATTTACATTATTATTTGAAGGCCATTGCTCAGATGAAATGCGCGTACCGTGCGCTTTAGCGTTGGATGGACATGGAACCATTCCACTAATCTTAACTTTACTGACAGATATAGAGAAAATGATGAGAAAATATGTTAAGTTAAATAGTAGTAAAATTTCCAAGAAACCGTTAGTAGTTAATACTACAGGCACTAAACAACAAGCACCACAACAGAGCTCTACTAATAATACCAATGATAGTTCATCCAGTAGCAGCAGTACAGCGAACGAAGTCAATATAACGCCAAAATGGTTAGCCCCTCTGTTTCTTTTAATCGACTTTTATCAAAAAATTGCCGAAATCACACAAAATCGTTATGCAATGCATCGGGCCACGAGTCGAGTATGGAAATGGTATGATTTATCGACGGGCCGATGGAATCCATATTCAGACACTGCTAATAAAGCGATAAATGAAGCGTACTGGGGTGGACAGCCTATAGTACGCGTAACCGGTGGACGGCAACGTTATTCCATCAGTTTTAATTGTATGACCCAAGTAAATGAGGAAACGGGAACCCATCGTCCGGTGATACTTTCATTAAAATCATACGAGAAATATGAGAAACCTGATCGTTCTATTAAACGCTCTAATACAACTCATTCCTCGCTGTCATCAACATCATCCTCTTCGTCTTCATCACCATCATCTGTGGCATCGGCAACTTCTGGCACATCGTACACACAGAAACTTCAAACGGGTAATACACCAACGGGAGGCATTATGTTTGTCGCTGACAAAACACGTCGTCGAATTACTGACTATGAAGAGGGCGCTCTTCCAATCGAGTGCGGAGTTGCAAAAATTTTACCAGAAATTATTTCCAAAATTCCAGTATTGAAGCAAATTGCCATACGTGGTATTATCTTGGCTAGTGTTGGTCTTATGAAATTACCAATCGACCGGGATACACTACATGCAGTTATGCGAGTTTGTTTAAGATTTACACGGGACTATGAAATGGCGAAGCTATTTGGGAGTGAAGGTGGTGTAAACATTCTACTGTCGCTGAATCAAAACTCTAGCTATTTAGGATTTATCACCCTGGCTACATTACTCATAAGACACACATTTGAAGAGCCCACCACTCTCAAAATAGCAATGGAACAAGTGATATTATCGAGAACCTTGCCGTCTTTACCACCCGGATATAAAGAATTGATTTATTTGGCGCGACAAATGGGGGCAGCTGTACTACGGCAGCCTGATACTTGGGTGGATGCGTCTCGTGAATTGTTACGCATCGATGTAAATTTATTGCGATCTCCATCATTGGTCCTGCCCGATGATAATCGGCTCTTTGTTAAATCTGCGTTAAATTTTAATTTAACTGTGAAACGGGACTGCTGGCTGCTCACTCAAGTAATTAAGGATCTCATGATCTCATTGGTCGATTATGATTTTAAAATTATTGATCAAAACACAATACTGGGAAATATGGAAGCTGAGTCTAGCAAAAATACAAGCATTTTTGATAAATTTAACCTGAGCATTGATTTGAGTTCGGGTGGAAACCAAATTCAAGATAGCAGCAATATTGAAAGAATTGAGGAGGAAGTCGATGCGACAGGGAATGACGAAAATGTATTTGTCGAGAATCAGAACAATTGTGTACTATCCAAATCCGCTATACTCAAAATATTGGCAGCGGCTATTCGATCATACTATTCCGTGGCGGTTGAGATTGTTGAATTTGTATATACGCCTGAAAATTGTCCAATATTTACCGAAAATATGTCGTCGTTATCGTACATTTTGGATTATCTATTACCAATTATGAATACTGAAAAAGATCGAGACTCTTCGTCATCGGCAAAATTAGTGATTGCTTCGATTGCATCATCGGCAGATTGTCGAGTATTAAATATCGTCACGACCGAGGTGCGAAATGCATTAAACCGGGCTTTATCAATGCCAGATTCAAAAATTAAACACACTAGAATTCGGCTACTTTGTGAAGTTATACAAACGATGATCGAAAGTTGTCCTGCGGAAAATCCGTCTAACCCGATTGATATTGAATTTCAAGCGGCATTTCCCGTACGCTCGACATTGTTTTTTATCATGCATCGTTGTCACATTTTAACCGATTTGGCCCGTGCATCACAATCAATAGATTTGACGTCGCCAGGTGCATTGAATACAATAAATGCAATTTTAGAGCCTCTTGAAACTTTAATACGGCTTTCAAATCAACCATCTTTGTTGACCACGAATTCAAATTCAAGTAATTCTTCGGTTAGAACGCGCAATATGCCGTCAGCGCCATCATCAATTGAAATTTCGGTGACACATGGACCAACCCCATCTTCGTCTATGTGCACGACGTCAATATCAACAGTTCAAGAAAGTCGCGAGGAACAACCCACATCATCATCAGGCGGTTCAACTGTTTCGGTACCGATACCAATACCGACTCCGTCGACATCGAATCAACCTCGTACTCGTATTTTATTAAATCTACCACCAGAGCCACAAATTTATGCGAATCTTGATGATATGATTGATGATTATTTAGATCGGAATTCGGGCAACGAAAATGTTACCATTGACGATCATGTTTTGGAGTCAAGCACCCCACGGCGAGAGTCAATAATAAATCAAACTAGTCGCGGTGATCCAGAGCCACCACAAGCACCAGTAGTGGAAACGTCGTCCGAATCGGGTGGCGATTCCGATTCGAATCAAACCGATAATGATGAGCGTGATATGGAAGAGGTTGAGAATGATGACGAAAATGACGAAGATGAAGAAGAGGAAGAGCGCAGTGAAATGGATGTCGACGAGGAAACGCGGCAATATATTGAATTCTATGGTCAGCATAACTTATCGCCCAATGGTGGACAGCAGAGTGCAAATGCTGATCAACATAACATATTTAGAAATCGTATGTCCCCGAATCTTTTGGAAAGAGGTCAAGATGATATATTAATGATTCAATTTACGCCCGATCCTAATGGCGGTGGTGGTACTAATATAATACAATCGAATCGCAGTGCAGCGAATCCTGGAACCTCGGGTTCATTGAATAATCTCCCAACTGAACATGCGCCAATTGGACGTTATGTATTTCCGGTATCAGATGAATTAATGAGCGGGGTAGGCGTTGCTCCAGCTAGTGCAAATGTGGTCGATCGGATGCCTACTACTGTCGTAAATCCATCGAGTCAAGCAAACCAAAATCAAGGTACAATTGCCAACCATCCATTACTTATGGGTCGGTCACCATCATCGCATAGTGGTGGATCAATGATTCAATCTAGTGGCATACATACTGATTCTTCATCATCGTCGAATGCTCGAAATCAATTGCGGCCATCATTGACACGTCACCAGCGTCGTTACCAATACTTCAATTTTAACTCTCGTAATTTAAGTCAAACTCCTGTAATATTACAAAGGCTACTTGGTCCGCCAAGTACTCAAAACGAAAATACGAGAGCAGCTGTTGCAGCCCAAGCTTTTCGAGATGCAACGCGGGTAGTTTTAATGGATAATAATGGATTAGGATTTTTTTCGTCACGTAATGATGAGGAATCAATAGATGTAGTAGATCATGCGGGGTATTTATTTGGCAGAAGTCTCGCAGCTACGCTTAATCAAACGCCAACCGCTTTACATTGGTGGACCGAAGAGGCTAAAATACTTGGTTCAGAATCTCAGTCAGATGTATGTCTGTTGGCATGTGATAGGTTGATACCCGATTTAATTAAAGTTCGACAAATGGATGCGGCTGAATTAAATTCGAAAAAGAAAAAACGTTCAAATGACGATACGGGTAATGGAGGAAAGGAAAAACAAGCAGCTATTGGGTCAGTAAACGCAACAGGACCTACTGGTCGTATGGATACTAGTGATTCAGTGTTGGTGCCAATGGTAGTGTTACCCGAGGCATCAGTTCGATCTATTATGAGTTCGCAACGTAGCAACAACAGTCGAGAAAATTTATCCGCCAGTGATACTACAGTTACAAATCAACATAGTGATCCAAATGAGTACCTATTACCCCGAAGCGATATATACCGTATCTTTAATTTGCCGCCTGGCGTCACACCCTCACAAACTTCGATTGGCAGCGCTGAAAGCGGTCCATCGAATCCGATTAGTTCAGACGAATCAAACCGGATCCACTCGAATATATCATCATCTGCAGAAGAAGAAGAACCTCAAAATCAAGATATGGATTTAAGTAATGAAGATGGTGAGATGCAAGAGGGTGAATTACAAGTGAGCTTTGAGAGCACTAGCGACGAAATTGATGAAATATTGAACTTACATCAAAGCAACGAAAGTCGCCATGACAACCCACCTGGGGATGAGGAGGATGACGATGAAGATACTCAGCCATTTATATCGACTCCACCCACGCCACCATCCTTGTTACCAGCGGCTGATGATCTTCAAAATAACTTGAACACGGGAGTTCGGGCGAATGACGAATGGACCCAAACTACTTCATTATTTTTCCAACAACTTCGTGCCGACGCCGAACAAATGCAACTAGAGCAACAAGATGATGATGAAGCAGAAGAGGATAATGATGATGAGGATGAAGAGGAAGATGACGAAGAAGATGATGGAGATGATGACGATGAAGAAGATGAAGATGGCGCTGTTGGGGGAGACGACAATGAAATTCCATCATCGAATCCAATGTCTCGACAACAATCCAATCAATCTAATCAGACGATCGATGATTCGTTGCGTTCAATATTAGGTGATATTGAAATACCGGATGGTGTAGACCCCTCGTTTTTGGCTGCGTTACCTGATGAAATGCGTGCCGAAGTGCTAAATGAACATATGCGAATGCAACGCAATCGACAGAGAACCGAACAACAAGAACAAAATACGGCAGTTGCTGCCGCACAAAATGAATCGGCCATTGTTGAAGTAAATCCAGAATTTTTGGCGGCACTTCCACCCAATATTCAAGAAGAAGTTCTTGCACAGCAACGAATTGAATTACAGAGGCAGGCGGCCGCCACCACTAATCCAGAAGATCCGGTAGATGCTGCAGCTTTTTTCCAAAATTTAAATCCAACACTTAGACAAGCGATACTAACCGATATGGAAGAATCTCAAATATCGGTTTTACCGCCAGATCTTGCAGCCGAAGCACAAACGTTACGTCAAAATTGGGAGGTGCGAAATCGACAGCTAATACAAGACCGATTACTTACACAAATCACATCATCATCGGCTTCATCGTCAATTCCATCCGTGTTAAGGTACAGACGGCAGAATGCGCCACGGACACGATGGAGTAATTGGAATTCTAATTCGGTGTCAAACGAGGCTGTTCAAAATTTATCAATTCAACCAACGCATTTAGAACGATTATCACCGTTACTGGACCATGAATCGATCGCATCGATTTTAGTTTTAATATTTAAAATTGATACACGATTCTACCACCTACGGTTACAGCGAATAATTAGACAGCTGTGTGTGCACATACCAACTAGAGACTGGATCATCCGATCTTTAATCTCAATCCTAGACAAATGTAATAAGAGTTGTACAAAATTTAATCCTCGATCAGGACAAAGACCAACGTGGCTTGGAATTAAAGTAGATCCATCGATTTGTTCGACGGCGAATGTCTTTAGTCTGTTGGAAAAATATCCGAAAGACAAAAAAATTACCGACCGATTACCAATTTCGATTCATCCACAGTCGGTAACGCCGATTAGTTGTGAAGTCTTGGATCATTTGATTGCAATCGCGAAAATATATCCGACCAGTTTCTTGGCAACTTTAAAAAATCGCACTAAACCGTTACAGACGTCACAAAATACTGATGAGCCAATACCAAGTACATCTAAACCATCATCGAATAGTAGTTCCACTTCTTCTTCACCAGTCTCGCAGACTGGACCAAATAATACTGAAAGTGATGATTTTTGGGACATTATTTTACAACTAGATTATAATTCGCATGAGAGATTATTACGCGGCTCAAACGCGTTTGGACCCTATTCAAATACTCAGCGACGTCCCCGACAAATTAGTCACGCGGCCGAATATGCAACTTTCCATGAGACACCGTTTGGTAAATTGATTCCAATGCTGAATCAGTGTCGAAATAATTATATTTCTGATAAATTGTTACGCTTACTTTCGCTTATATCAGTCGGGTTCTTAAGCAATCGCGAACTCGACAAGGATAAAAATATTCAAACGAAAAACCGGTTGCATGCAATTGATCCGGCATTGTTACCCGGACCTGTTGATCTTCGAATCATTGTGAACATGCTCACTAAAACAACGAATAGTGAAGAAGGGCTTGAAGATGCAACAAATTTAATTTTGAACACTAGCAAATGTACACACACATTACGGATTAATATATATGATTTGCTGATCGAAAGCGTTAAAAATTTAGCAAAACAAGTCGAAGAACGGATTGTTGATTTGATGCGTGATGTAATAGCTTTGAATCGAGAACGCCAAAATGAATTAAATACTTTGGCGTCTACGTCTTCCTCGACGTCAATGCATTACGGAGGTGGTAATCTGTTGCTAAAAGGATCGCTTCGTGACCGATTTACGCATGAAACAGTTGTAATATCAAGTTCGGGAGCCGCCACTAAAAAAACGGTCTGTGATATACATTTACCAACAATGGGACCGTTAACATCAAAATCATCGTGCCAAGCAATATTTTTGGGTTTACTAAATGTTATAAATCAGATTCGAGAAAATCCTTCTAAAGCAGCGGATGTAGACACAAAATCAGAAGGGGCAGATAAATCAAAATCGAAGGAAATTAATGAAGAATCCGTCAAGGAACATTATTCAATGACAGCTCCTTTATCCGAGGTTCTGCAATTGAATGTGCTTTGGAAAACGCTTAGCGAGTGCCTCGATCATTTGGAACAAACAGCGGACCATCACGCTGTTCTTGTATTGCAACCGGCTGTTGAGGCATTTTTCTTAGTGCACGCAACCAAAAAAGAAAATTCGCCTGCAGTATCTGTTCCGGCCGGGACCAGTTCGAGTGGAACGAGTATTAGGACAGATACGAGCACCACTTTAACTCAGAATGAATTACTCGGAATCGGAAACGGTGTTTCAACTCGTAATCGTCTTAGTTATACATTAGAGGATGATGACCCACCACCTTTATCGCCCATCGTGAATCAAGACGACACGACCTTGGGTTCGGATCAAAAAAAGTTTCTAGTATTTGCTGAGAAACATCGTACCGTACTCAACCAAATTTTGCGACAATCTCAAACTCATTTATCTGATGGTCCTTTCGCATGTCTTACTGATCATGCCCGAATTTTAGACTTTGATGTCAAACGACGATACTTTCGCACAGAGCTCGATCGTTTAGATGAGGGAGTACGGCGTGAGGAACTAGCGGTGCATGTAAGACGTGTCACAGTTTTCGAGGATTCTTTTAAAGAGTTGTACCGTCGCCAACCGGAAGAATGGAAAAATAGATTCTATATTGTGTTCGAGGAGGAAGAGGGTCAAGATGCTGGTGGATTATTACGCGAATGGTATGTGATAATATCACGTGAAATTTTTAATCCAATGTATGCACTATTTACGGTGTCACCGGGCGATCGTGTCACATATATGATCAATTCATCAAGTCACGCGAACCCAAACCATTTATGTTATTACAAATTTGTCGGCCGAGTCATAGGTTGGTTTCAATAATCATATATCATACCCTAAAGATTTAATACTTTAATTGATTTTTCAGCTAAAGCTATTTATGACAATAAACTACTGGAATGCTATTTTACCCGCTCATTTTACAAACATATACTGGGCATTAAGGTGAAATACACGGATATGGAGAGCGAAGATTATGAATTTTATCAGGGCTTGGTTTATCTTATGGAAAATCATGTATCAACATTAGGTTATGAAGTTACGTTTAGCTTGGAAGTGAATGAATTTGGTGTTACGACAGTCCGAGACATTATACCAAATGGGCGAAATATTTCTGTCACCGAAGAAAATAAATTAGAATACATTCAGCGGGTTTGCCAGTTAAAAATGAGTGGTTCAATACGACACCAGTAAGTTATGCTTGCACAGTCATATGAAATTTTATATTACAATAATTATTTTTTTTTTTTTTTTGATTTTTTACAACCCCAGACTCAACGCATTTTTAGAAGGGTTCTACGATATAATCCCTAAACGCCTAATATCGATATTTAATGAACAGGAATTGGAATTACTAATCTCTGGCTTACCGAATATTGATATTGAAGATCTCCGGATTAATACCGAGTACCATAAGTATCAACCTAATTCTATACAGGTATGTTTTTTTAAATGTTTCTCATGTGAAAACCGTTTTTTTTTTATTTATTTATTTGAACTGTTTTATTTGAAAGTGGTATAAGTCCACTTTTCAAAAAAATTGAGTTAACGGTAATTTTAGGAAGATATATACACCTTCTCTCCATATTTATAATCATACATTCAATAGAGTATGGTTTTCTTATAAAATAAGCAAAAGAATTTTGGCTATAAAATGTTATCGCAAAAACTTTTTTTTTGAAAGTGGAATAAGTCCATTCCTAATAATTATAATGGGTAAAAATTCGCTCGTTAAAATGAATTATTCATTTTTTAGTGATCGAACACGAACAGTGTTATTTGTAATGCTGATCAGTAAGAATAATGAAAAGCAACAAAAAATATTTTGTTTTACTATTCACTTATGAAGAATAATGTAGAAAGAAGTTATATTCACTATTCGATCGATCAATGAAGAAAATAATATAAATATTTTATCTATTCACTACTACAATGAATGTTCGCTTTATTGATTGTTAAAGCAAAGGAGTACAGTAAACCCTCGATTTAACGCACTTCGATTTAACGGACCGCGATTTAACGGACAATTTTTTAATTTTCCATTTTTTGGATATCGATTATGATGGGATTGGGTATGTTGAATGGAAATGAGATTCTTAAATGATTTTGGGAAGAAATTCTGGAATATGGCCATCTGGGACGGAACTCGATCAATTCTTAACCGATTATGATGGAATTGGGTATGTTGAATGGAAAAAGAACTCTTAAATGATTTGTTTAAGAAATTCTGGAATATCGCCATGAAACTCTGTAATTTAAACTAGGGCGGATCTCGATAATAAGCAGCCGTTTTTCTTGAAGCAAGCGGCTAATGATGCTAACATGTTTCCGGTAAGGCTGGATGCTAAACATCTATCGCCAGTACCTAACCCACCCATGAGCGGCAGATCAACTACTTATGCTCCCCAAAAATCATGTTATGAACCCTACACAAAGAGCTCGGATAAATTTATATTATTCTTATCAACAACGACCTCGAAAACTGTTCACGGGAACATGGAATATATTGCCTTCTAAGATCATAAGATCTTCAGAACCAACCAAGCGAAAATTTACACTTTTGAGGTGCTTGTAATACAAGAGCGCATAATCCATATGGCCATATTCCTGAACTTTTCCAAAAATTATTTGATAATCTCATTTCATCCACAATACCCAATTTCTGTCGTAGGAGGTCATATTCCAAAACTTCTTCCAGAAATCGTTTAAAAATTCCATTTCAATCCAACATACCCAATCCCATCATAATCGGTTAAGAATTAACGAGTTCCTTCCCAGATGGCCATATTCCAGAATTTCTTCCAAAAACTGTTTATGCATCTCATTTCCATCCAACAAACAAAATCCCTTCATAATCGGTTGATATAAACGAGTTCCGGCCTAGGTTGCCATATTCCAGAACAAGTGCAAAATCTATAGTCGATTAAATTTAAAAACATTAGGATTTAACGGACTCCCCAATTAGTCCGTTAAATCGAGGTTTTTCTGTAGTAAATCCCGTTCGCTCACACAAACAAAAAATCATCAATCCTTTTAATTTTTTTTTATTGGCTCGCTATTCGTTTATTACTGATTTACTAATTACGTTTAATACTACTTCTCATTTTAATTATTTAATACAATTGTTTACATTAAAAAATTCATTTCAGTGAAGCTAATGTCTATAAAAATATGGACATACACTTCTTCTTGTTTTTATTTCTTATAATATGTTATTTTTGAAAGTGGTATAAGTCCATTTGAACCTAAAAAACACGTTTATTTTTTAAATATTTTCAATAATTATTATTTCATAATAAAATTTAAAAAAATGTAAAAGTGCTAAAAACATTATGAATTGATTAACGTTTGCCAATATTTTTAAATTAATTCAAATGCAAACCCTTAAATATCTCGATACATGAAAACATGGACTTATACCACTTTCAAAAATAACAGTTCATTTATTAATTAATTAATTTAGTCCAATGAGGTACATACAGTAAAACTTGTCAAAGCCGGAATCGTACGGGGTCGAATAAAATTTCCGCCACTCGGAAGTTTCCGTCTCTCGAAAGTTCTTAATCAATTTTTCTCTAAATTAAAGTCTAGTTTTAGATTCCAATATACGTACATAGTATTATCTACATAGTTTTATTTAATACAATAATATAAAAAAAAAAATCAGTTAGGATGCAATGCAACAACAAACGTTTTTAAAATAAAAATACATATAAATAAAATTGTATGTAAAGATGTGTGTACAATACACACTAGTATGTACATATTATGTACCTACATAAATACATTAATTAGAAATAATTCACCTATGGAATATAAATTTAAAGAAATAGTGCAGATCTCCAGATCTAGTTAACCGCGTTTACAAAATTATCCATCGTCGTTTGCTTCAGTTTACTAGTTGTACATTTGTAAATGATTAGTAATTTGGCCTCCGAAATGATTAGTAATTTGGCCTCAGATGCTTGATTATCGTGGTTTTGTTAGCAGCTTAAATATCAGCTTCGTCCGATGATTCAGCACTGTCCGAGTTGTTTTCTGTTTCTTCAGATCTTACAGATGAAGCTGAGCTTGACATCAACTCATACAATATTTCGCCATTTTCAATAATTACTCCATCGTCAATTTTTTAAAAATCAAGCGCACTATTGTTATGACCACCATATAGAACCTCAATCATAATCTGATATTCCGCTGTTGGAATAGGGTCATCTTCGATTGTTTCAACAAATTCGTCCCAAACAAATCCAAATTTTTCAAACATTTTGTGATTGTTTCTGGTTTAGTTTGTTTTATTGAATGCACAATAAAGTAAATCGCATCCAATATATTAGTCTGTTTCGTTAAATCAGATGCTTTTGACACTATGTATATCCATTGTAGACCATTGTTTTTGAAGCATAACTTTTCTATAGTTGAATTTGAAATTCAACTATATGCAATTATACCGGCATCTAAAGGATGTAAAGAAGCTGTAGTATTGGCCGGAAAAAATATCAATTTTAAATTTTAGTAATTTGTGCGTGGATGACACGTTGCATTGTCGAGAAATAGCAAAATGTTTCTGTTTTGCTTGATCATTTCGTTGTTAAAATCCTGTAGAATTTGTTCAAAGACCGTAGATGTCAGCGACGATTTTTTATTGAAAAAATAGTCGACGGGTAAAGATCTTTTGTCTATTCTTTTAAAGGCACGTGGATTATTTGAATAACCAGCAGGAATAGGTTTTTTGATTGTGCCATTCATAAAAACTATTAATGAAATAGTGAGTCTATCTTTCGCTTTTTTTCCGCCATTGCATTTTTCACCTTTAAATGCCAATGTTTTATTTGGTAAAACTCCATAAAAAAATACCGTTTTATCTAGGTTAGCAATGTTGTCGATCGTATAATCGCTTATAATGTCTTTAAGTTTGGAATGCCATGACGCTACAGTTTCAGGGTTAACATCATTTGATTCACCGGCGATTTGTTGGAATATATGTCAAATCTCTGTTTAAAAGAGTCTTACCACTCTGTGAATGCTTTAAAATCAATAACAGGAGGGATTTGATTTCAGGCAATCTGTAAAGCCTTTTCTTTTAAAATTGGACCCTAGATAGAAAAATGTTTAGCCCTTGCCGCACAAAACCATTCAAATGTTTGTTCAAATTGTTGTTTGTTCAAATTCACTTATTTTTCCGTATTTGTACTGCTTTTTCTTCTTTATTAACTTTTCAGATTCTCGCGATGACAGGTATCTTAGTTTAATGTCCTCTTTATTTGTAATCGTGTCATATACCTGCGTTTTGCCACATTTAAAATGAAGCGCTATTCTGGCTACTTTAGCTCCAGTATCTCTCATTTTAATTATTTTATATTTTTGCAAAAGCGATAAATTATTTATGTGATTTTTCTTCATTGTATGTAAAACTGTATTTAAACATACACATCTTAAAATTGTGGAGCAATCCAGACTTTAATTTGATTATGCAGATTGAACTTACGCAACATATTAACCACTAATTATAAATTAATCACTCAATTCGAATCAATTACATATGTATAATTACACAATTTGGTGATTCTCCAAATAAATTCATCCAAGATGGCAATTTAATAATGATTTCATAAACCAAATAAGCACTAAACTAAAGGCGTACACACCAAAATGTCATTTTAATTTTTTGTTTCGTTTTTGGTGTTTCCATTCGTTTTTGGTGTTTCCATTCGTTTTTGGTGAATCCATATCTTATACCATTTTCTGTGGCAGCAAAATATTGATCCCGGTGACGTCATTTTTACGTCATTTTTGATCCAACCATTGTTCTTGTTTACATTTTTTGCCTTTATTTTTTGATCCCGCATCAATTAAAAAATCCAAAAAATTTATTGGATTTTTTGACGTTTACTCACACATATGTGAAATTGTCAAAAAAAAAATTCAACAATTTTTTTGGATTTTTTAATTGATGCGGGATCAAAAAATAAAGACAAAAAAAATGTAAACAAGAAGCCATGTTGGATCAAAAATGACGTCACCGGGATCAATATTTTGCTGCCACAGAAAATGGTGTTATTTTTCATTAAACACAGAAAAAACAGTATATACATTGCATTCCGAAAACGTGTAGAATTCGATTCCGCCTTTACACAAGTACCAAATAATGAAAACTTTAATTTTCGTACCAAAAAGTTGTTCCGGCTTCAGGGTTTGAGAAGTTTCCGGTATATACAAGTTCAGTTTAGAATAAAATTTTATTATGGGGGAAAAAGTTCCGTGTTAAAAAAGTTTCCGGTACATCAAAGTTCCGGCTTTGACAAGTTTTACGTATATCATTGAATAACTTTTTCAAAGAATTAATCAAACAAAAACGATATTCTTAAAATTTAAAGGATACGTAAACAAAATATATAAACGGCACGGCGGCAACATCCTAAAATAATATACTCGTACAAAATAGATAGTTCGATGCTCAAATTAAAATTAGAAAACGAAAAAAGAGAAATGAGAAAACATTAATCACTTGAATTATACGATAAATTCGCTTGCAATGTTATTTTTTGAATTTTTTTTTATCTATTGCTCATATCTATCGGCAGTTTGTTGTAAGTACATAATTCTGTGGTCACAAATCAAAAGGGCACAAGTCTAAATAACAGATTTTTCAGTAGCGCTAATTAAACATTCAAATCGCTCTACTGAAAATTTTCTAATTAAAATTTTCCCGATTTTCCACTTTCCAGTGAGGGAGCAATATACAAAATTGTAACGAAACTTAAAACTCTCCAGATGTTACTCCATGCCTCAGAAATTCGAGAATTACTGAATTATGGCCCTTATGAAAAAAAAAAAGAAATTAAACCTTTTGACAGTCAATTTTCTTAAAAGGGCTTATGTTATTTATTATGCCCTTATGTTAAAGGTATAAAATAAAAAATGCATTAGATATTTCAACTTAGCCTTTTGAGGCAATTAAACAATTCAATTTTTTTTTTTTTTAGAAAACCTATAATGATTATAAAATTTATACACTGTCGCTTTCTTGAATATCAGGATCATAGTTAGGCTCAAGATTGATTGGCAAGTTTTTATAAAACTCGTGGAAATTTTTATCCAGTAGCGGTAATAACTCCAGACGATCCTTTTTATTTTCATGATTAATTGGTAGAACGCTCGTGTATTAAATCCGAATTAAATCCGCGTCGCGAAATTTTTAAAATTCCAAATCGAGCGATGTTTTAAACTTTATTCCGAACTGTTTTATGTATCCAACACCGCGGACAAAATTGTACCAATCCATCTGCGTATGTCCAACCGTTAAAAATTTGTGATCAGAGCACCTGTCTGCATAAACAAGACAAACATAGACGCGACAAAACTATTTTTATTTTGCCCTGGGCAAGAATCACTATAAAATATAACGTGCGATATTTGTATATTTATTTATCCATCTGCTGTAATCAGCTAGTGCCCAATATTCTTTAAACAAGTGTTGCTGCTGTGGCTCATTAATCCTTGTTTGGCATTTATTACGACAAGGATTTAATCGAGTAAATTGACGAGGCGGGACTCGTTTCCCTTTTTCGTTAATGTACCCTTTGCCAACATTTCTGTTTAATTTACGAATTTTTTATAGATGGAATTAGATGGAATTTAAAAATGACAACAAGCAAGATGCAATGTCAAGGCCACCGCGTCTCGCAGTTGTTTCGTCCCACATAAAACATTGTGGTTGATTTGTGGTACATTCGTGTACCGTAAGATTGTACGTCCAGAGCTGTCTTTTGTAAAATGAAACCGACGTTTTTAAATATGGTGTTGGAAAACACTGCTCTAAGTCGAACGTACAAACCATTTTTGTAACGTTATTTTTGGCCAGTGCTTTATCAAATTCCTTCATCTTGTATGATTTATCAGCATCATCGTGATGTACTTGCTGCTCATTTAGAAGCTTCTCGAGTTCGGCGTGCTCAGCTACTTCAATTTTATATTTTAATGTTTCACATCTATTGCACACATCGGTTTTGGGTAGCTTGAATTTTAATTTCATTGACTTGAACACTGAAGAATACTTTGAGAGTGATACTATTTTGCTATGGGACTCCGAGTATAATTTATATACATGAGCGATAAATTTAAATCACTACTTAGATATTTCTTTGCACTGTCTCGTCGCGTGTTGTAGTGAATTTCGTACGCACTTACGGTTATTATCGTGCTTTCCTCGCAGATCCGTTTGTATTATTGCTCCGTTAATTATCAGTTTATTCGTGATAGTTCTTAAAAACTTTGGTGTTTCCCCAAATGTTCGAAGTAAGCATAATTTGGAAATGCTGACATCGAGTCCATCAATTTTCACTGAATATTTACAACTAAAACGTTTGGTTGTTGGTTTTTTTGAAGAAGGCTCTAATTTCGCTGTTTTTTTTGCCCATAATTTGAATAAACCCAGCAACGAATGCAACCCTTTTGCTGTAATCAGCTAGTGCCCAATATTCTTTAAACAAGTGTTGCTGCTGTGGCTCATTAATCCTTGTTTGGCATTTATTACGACAAGGATTTAATCGAGTAAATTGACGAGGCGGGACTCGTTTCCCTTTTTCGTTAATGTACCCTTTGCCAACATTTCTGTTTAATTTACGAATTTTTTATAGATGGAATTAGATGGAATTTAAAAATGACAACAAGCAAGATGCAATGTCAAGGCCACCGCGTCTCGCAGTTGTTTCGTCCCACATAAAACATTGTGGTTGATTTGTGGTACATTCGTGTACCGTAAGATTGTACGTCCAGAGCTGTCTTTTGTAAAATGAAACCGACGTTTTTAAATATGGTGTTGGAAAACACTGCTCTAAGTCGAACGTACAAACCATTTTTGTAACGTTATTTTTGGCCAGTGCTTTATCAAATTCCTTCATCTTGTATGATTTATCAGCATCATCGTGATGTACTTGCTGCTCATTTAGAAGCTTCTCGAGTTCGGCGTGCTCAGCTACTTCAATTTTATATTTTAATGTTTCACATCTATTGCACACATCGGTTTTGGGTAGCTTGAATTTTAATTTCATTGACTTGAACACTGAAGAATACTTTGAGAGTGATACTATTTTGCTATGGGACTCCGAGTATAATTTATATACATGAGCGATAAATTTAAATCACTACTTAGATATTTCTTTGCACTGTCTCGTCGCGTGTTGTAGTGAATTTCGTACGCACTTACGGTTATTATCGTGCTTTCCTCGCAGATCCGTTTGTATTATTGCTCCGTTAATTATCAGTTTATTCGTGATAGTTCTTAAAAACTTTGGTGTTTCCCCAAATGTTCGAAGTAAGCATAATTTGGAAATGCTGACATCGAGTCCATCAATTTTCACTGAATATTTACAACTAAAACGTTTGGTTGTTGGTTTTTTTGAAGAAGGCTCTAATTTCGCTGTTTTTTTTGCCCATAATTTGAATAAACCCAGCAACGAATGCAACCCTTTTGCTGTAATCAGCTAGTGCCCAATATTCTTTAAACAAGTGTTGCTGCTGTGGCTCATTAATCCTTGTTTGGCATTTATTACGACAAGGATTTAATCGAGTAAATTGACGAGGCGGGACTCGTTTCCCTTTTTCGTTAATGTACCCTTTGCCAACATTTCTGTTTAATTTACGAATTTTTTTGTTACTTGCGATATGTTCGGTTGATATTTCATCTACATAGTCCATATTGGCTTCTAATTGTTTTCCCAAAGCCTCTATTTCTGAGTTTGAATTTTCAGATATATTACCTGGATTATATTCAGGATCCTTATCAGAATCATATCCGTCAAAATCTCGTTGTAGATGGTTACCTTTTGGTAATCCTATATCAGAATGATCGTTTGCACTTTCTAGGTTTTCGCCTTCTGTTCTGATGGTATAATGAAATTTAAAAACTTCAATTTGCTGAGCTGTCATCGTGAAAACCAGTTTTTGTTTCGTTTGTAACGACTTCATGAAAAAACTGTTCATCTATACTTGATTTTTTTTCTGAAAGTTTATTGAATTTTATTAATGTCGTGCATTTTATTTATTATAGATTCAATTTTACCACTATTAGCAAGTACTGTAATATTACTTTTTATTTCACTACGTTTTGGTTGTATCAATTTGTAAGATTTACAAATTCCTGGAAGATAAGCATCCATAACAAATAAAAAAAGATACATATTACAATTGACGGTTAATATTTCAAAACAATTATTGAATTTTTACTTACCAGATGGTCTGGCAATACTAGCATTCGAACTTTTGGAAGACATTGCCATGTCCACTATTTTCCGTGCACGATTTGCCATCCTAATATTATTTTTATTACTCTTCGTGCTTGTTAAAAGGACCTAATTCGACTTAAATTATAAAAGACAGTAAACAAAAATTTATCATAAAGACCTAACTAAACTTATGACCGCAGGAATAATACTTCAACATTTGGAATAAGGTTATAAATAAAGTTAGTACAAAAAAAAGAATATTAAAACATTTTACAAAAGGGCATATCTTTTTTAAATTAATAGATATACCCTTTTGTTAAAATAACACTTACCTTTTATGTTATATTTGTCGTTTTTATGTATTTTAAGTTATGCCACTTCAACTATTCAAATTTTAAAATGTTTATTTGAACATATGAATATAAACCTAGTAATGCCCTTATGAAAAACGTAAAACTTTACAAATAGAACTTATGCCCTTTGGATAAATAATAAATTTAGTATTTCTAATAGCTCGATTTTCTTGAAAAATGTGTGGTATACTAAATCAAATACTTAGAATTCAATTTAACATAATTTATAATGATTTGTTTGTCTGTTTGATTTGTGACCACAGAATTATAAATGTGTATGTGTTTGTTTAGGAATTAGTGCGCCTGCCATGGGACGGAGCAAAGATGATCAATATACAAAGATAGAAACCTGCGAACAAAATGCATTTTTGATACAAATCCGCGAGCCCACATCGTAAACAGAAAATCATTTGAAGAAAAATTTGTTAAATAAAAATACTTGTATCTCTATGTTGTCTGTTACTCCGCTCTTCATATTTTTTTTATTACCGTGGCGATCAATTACGATGATCATGTTATTGGTTTGTCATTTATTTAGTAGAAATATAGAAATGGGAATAAAAGGAAGACCAAAAAATATATAAAAAATCACAAGTTTGAAATTTTGCTTAATGGCCCTATTTCATGGGAAAAATCTGCTGTCAGTAAAAATAAAAGCGATAAAAAATAGATTGGGGGTCTATTATGAAATTTTCGACCGCGTTTTTTTCGACATTGTCGAAAATTTGGTATTATGAAATATTTTCGTCCTCGTTTTTTTTCGTCGTCGAATTTTTGTATTATGATTTATGAAATACATACTCGACGCGTTTTTTTTAGATAACGTCGACTATTTTACGACAGCATAGTACATAAAAAAAAAGTGTTGCATTGAGATAAAAATAAAAAAAAGTTTGTTAGTAAAAATAAATTAATAATTTAAACTTATAAAATTTTAATTAATAAAAATTAATTAATTTAAATTTAATAAAAAATAATTAATTTAAATGTTTACATAAAAAATAATTTCATTTTTCGACATTGTCGAAAAAAAAAATTCATAATAGCGATTTTCGACGCTGTCGACGTTGTCCAAAAAAATAGGCGCGTCGAAAATCAGCTATGTCATTGATTCGAAAGGATATGTCTTGACTTGGTTTCAGACCTTGAATGATTTCTCCAATCTGTCCTTGGAGTTGGTGCGGTGTTATGAGAGGGTTTAGTCTTTCTTGATGAACTTCTGTGATAGTGTCGATTATTGTGGATTGAAGCGTACGGAGTTTGATTATTTCCATCATAGTGTGAAGAGCTAAATCAGTGAATTATTTATTCATGAAACATTATATTATTCAGAACATTTGTGAATGTCTCGAATTTTTGACTGGTTTCTTCATAATTATGTTTAATCTAATTGATCGTTGATTCCAGTATCGACATCTGTTGTTGTAGTGATTTCTGGTGGTGGTGTTGATTTGCATTTAATCGTTTCGAGTCCCAAGCAGCGCGATCGCGCTGGAGGCTGTTCGTAAACTCTACATTGTTACAACTGTCATTGTTAGTATGACGTATGTGCTTAACAATGATTTTGTTACAAATGTCATTGGGCGCTTTGAGGTCCCGTATCATGATTAGTGAAATCACCGCCGATTTGATTTGAAAATCTAATAGTGTCAAACATTTTCAAAACGTTGGCCGCGATTTTTCTCAACATGTTCCTAACTGTTGGGTGTCCTGAAAGCGCCCAATGATTTTACAGATGATTAATGATAAACAAAACAAAAATTTATGATAAAACGCAAAACAGAAAACTAATTTCTATTCTCATCAATATCAAAATAATTATTAAACTAGATATCCGTAAACTTAGAGTATTAAAATTATAATTTTTAAATAATATTCAATTTTATACGCATAGTAATTTTATCAAACACATTGACCACATAATAGAGTTCATTAAAAAATTATTTTGTTTAGATATTGATGTATTGTAGCATAATTAGTACTTTGACAGCTGGAAAGGCAGTCTCGAGTAGGGTTGAGAATGACATTTGTAACAATGTTAAAACGAGTTTACGAACGACAAAAAGCACATGCTTGTTGTTACAATGATAGTTTCAGAACGATTTAGAGCTGTCATTGTTAACAATAGCCGTGTTTTAATATTGGAGCACTATCCGGAGCCAAATGGCAATTTTCTATTGAAAGTGCAGCTATTATTCACTAGTGTCGCTGTACTATAAAAATTAAAACTAAATTCATCAATAAAACAAACATTTATCACCTGAAATATACTAATTGACATTTATTTTTACATGACGTTATAAAAAAGAATTCATTTTGCTGCGTTTTAAATTTTTATTGTAAGATTTAGTTTCTAATTGTTTCAGGGGTTTACAAAATAAAAGCCTTTTCAAATTTCCCATTGAAATGAACAGCGCTCTCGATAGCGGCTCCCGATAAATAGGTAGAGCAAAATATTTTTTTATCAATTTTTAACTAAAAAGTTGAATGAAAAATCTTAGTTTAGAGTTAAATAAATTAATTATATGCAATAATAGCGCGCTAAATATAAGTTTTGACATAGAAAATTGGCTGCTCCGGATACAGCTATCGGGCGCTAATAAAAAAACACAGCGAATATTGTAACTATTGCTGTGTTTTAATATTGGAGCACTATCCGGAGCCAAATGGCAATTTTCTATTGAAACTGCAGCTATTATTCACTGGTGTCGCTGTACTTTAAAAATTAAAACTAAATTCATCAATAAAACAAACATTTATCACCTGAAATATATTAATTGACATTTATTTTGACATGACGTTATAAACAAAAGTTCATTTTGCTGCGTTTTAATTTTTTATTGTAAGATTTAGTTTCTAATGGTTTCAGGGGTTTACAAAATTAAAAGCCTTTTCAAATTTCCCATTGAAATGGATAGCGCTCCCGATAGCGGCTCCCGATAAATAAGTGAGCCGAGATATTTTTTTATCGATTTTTAATTAAAAAGTTGAATGAAAAATCTTAGTTTAGATTTAAATAAATTAATTAAATGCAATAATAGCGCGCTAAATATAAGTTTTCACATAGAAAATTGGCTGCTCCGGATACAGCTATCGGGCGCTAATAAAAAAACACAGCAATTGTAGAGTTTACGAACAGCCTCCTGTTGGGATTTTATGTCGAGAAAACCCAAAACAAAAAGAGAAAACGTAACACAAAACGAAAACCAAATTTTTACGAATGTTTTGCATTAATATCATCGATTGTGTATGATATTCATATTGTGAAAACAAACCGCTATTTAAAATTATTAATCTAATTTTTGTTTTAAATTAATTAACATTTTTTCCGTTCTTGTACACAATTTTATATAATAATGAGAAAAAAACAAACGTATATTTATATAAATATTTCTTAGGTTGCTGTTAATCTTTTTTTCTTTTAATATTCATAAAATAAATGACACCCAATAACGAACTTATTAAACTATTTTTAACAAATAACAAAAAATTTAATATAAAAAATATAGTAAAACCACGGAATATATGTTCTGTGGTAAAAGATCAATTTAATGGAATAATTGAGGAGTCCGTTAAATCCGAAAGGAATGTATTTAAATTTAATCGACTATAGATTTTGCACTTGTTCTGGAATATTGCTACCTAGGACAGAACTCGTTTATCTCTTAACCGCTTATGAAGGGATTTTGTTTGTTGGATGTAAATGAGATTCATTACCAGTTTTTGTAAAAAGTTCTGGAATATGGCCATCTGGGAACTCAGGCATTTCTTAACTGATTATGTTGGGATTGGGTGTGTTAGATGATATGATATGATATGATATGATAGAGGCGTACAGGCCAGCCATAACGGCGATCCTAGGTACGTTACCATAATCCTGAAATATCCACAATCAAATAACAAATTATATCTGAATGCGAATAATATTTCAGCATCATGCGGGCCCAGGCCCTGCCTGCATCCTTAACAGATAAGGTTATTTAGGAAAGGATGTTAGTCACAGAAACGACTAGGGCGAACCGCAGCAAAGTCATTTTCTAACTACTTAAATATATTAAAATGTTAGTCTCAATTAAATTCACACTCTAGATTAGATTTTGTTAGTTTATTAATTTGGGTTAGTTGTGGTTGAGGTAAAGGATACTAATATTCATCATATGTATTCCGCATCAGTCATAAAAGACTGGTTAGGTTATTTAATTCACATCTACGGGTCATCTCATCATATGCTGTTTGTAACCTTATTTTTGCCCTATCTTCCCACCCAACACCATCTAACCGAGGGACTTCACGTTCGTAATGACTCGACAGCATTATCATACATATGATGACCTAAATATTCCGTTTATATTGTAAAAAAAAAATTAAATTTAAATTCGGTATTGTCATTTAGCTACCTATATTTAAACTCATCCAACTAAAAGCAGGGTTGATTTATATCTAACATTCACACAACTACACTAAAACATAACCTGAATTCAACCAGAAAGATTGTCGAAAAACAACATTCCATAGCAAAAGGTCTTTGTATCATTAACATATTTAATTGTATTGAGTTTATTCTCAAAGCGTAAGTAATTAAATAGACCCCCTGATCAAGAATGTTACAATCACGATCTTCCCTGACCTTCCGGTATGTTAAAAAAATAATGAATAAAATTAATAATAAAATAAATTGAATTATAATTGCCGACCTGTTGGGATTGGGTGTGTTAGATGGAAATTAATTATTAAATGATTTTTGGAAGAAGTTCTGGAATATGGCCACCTGGGATGGAACTCGTTCATTTCTTAACCGATTATGATGGGATTTTTTTTTATAAATTGTTTTATTTTCCAGCATTTGCATTTTTACATTTTTGTTCTTAATTGTAAGTTTAAACATAATCTTTAAAAAAAACTTACTCTAATTTTATTAATAAATTAATTATTTTGGTCAAACAAGGCAATATTTTTTGATTCAATATTTATGATTTTATCTTTATATATAGTTTTATGTTTGATTTGAATAATATACTTTATATTGCTAAAGTAGTTAAGACTTCTAAATTTTTTATTTGGATATAAAAAGGGCTGGCACAAAAAATATCCCCCCTTATGATTGGTTAAAATTGATTTGGTTGTGATTATTTTATGAAAATTAATTATTGTTGTGGTTTAGCCACCAATATTTTGTAATATTTCATTATAGATTTATTAGACAGGCTTTTATTAAATATGAAGAGGCCCGGTTCTATAATTTCTCTCGGGTCGATCGCTTTATTATTTTTTCTTCTCATTATATGATATATAATAGGTATTGCATTTTCGGATTGTATAAAGGCGTTTTGATCGAGGTATAAGAAGGATTCCGGTGGAGAATATTTGTTTTCAATATTACTTTTATTGTACATATAGTCATTTCCATTAGATATAGCGCATAAATCATTGAGTTTTCTGTATTTGTGGTGGCCCTTAATATGTTTTCTTATAATCTCAATTATAAACAAATCTGTTCTGTCGAAATTAATCGAGTTATATATTATTGATTTGAAATAAAATGTTTTTTATTTTGTATTTTCCTATATTTTGATAAACATATTCTTATGCATTTTCGTTCAAAGATTCTGATTTTTTCCATCAGGGCAGATGAAATATTAAACCAAATTTGGTGCTGCGTAAGTGAGAAGTGGTCTTATAATCACTTGATAACAAATCAATTTTACTGCGTTATTCAAATACATATTTTGAAAAGAATAATTTATTTAGCATTCCAAAGACTTTACGAGCTCTGTCCAATTGTGTTTATCATAATAAAGGTATTGGTCTAATTTCAATCCCAAATATTTTACTTCGGTTTTTTGTTTGATTTTCTTATTGTCTAATAATAGAAATTTTATTCCAATTTTTCCTAATACATATTATGATTTAATTGATTTAACGGAGTCCTAAATAATATTAGTTCACATTTAGTTTGATTTATTTGGAGCTTCCAATCAAACAGATACTTTTTTATTTCATTTAGTGAATTTTGCAAGTTTTTTTCAATAGTATTAATTTTGTTAGAAGTCGAGTAGATAATTATGTCGTCGGCATATGCTAATGCTTGACATTTACTTGAGTTTATTGTATCTTTCTTAAGTAACTTCGCCACAAACAAACTGAATAAAATTGGTGCCAAAATTGTACCTTGCTGCAGCCCAGAACTTAGTTCAAATTCATTTTCTGTAGAGTTTACTCCATTACTTACTACAAATTTCCTTTTTGATAACATCTCAGCTAACATATAAATTACACTAGGGTTAAATTCATTTTATACAATTTATACAATAAACCTTCGATCCATACGGAATCAAACGTACGTTCTATATCTATTAGTAATGCTCCGGTTACCTTTGCATTATTTGAAGTCGTATATGGCGTCAGAGGTCAGTTTGTTTATTGCATGTATCGTGGAATGGGCATATCGGAATCGGAACTGATTATCCGGCATTGTTATGTTGTTTTACATGTACCAGAATATTATTATGTAAGACAATTTCGAATACTTTGCTCACGTTAGACATTAAGGTGATGGCACGATAATTTTTATATGACTTTCCATCTTTATTTTTTTTCTTGATTGGGATTACTTTCGAAAGTTTCCATTCCATTGGAAAATGAGTGTTATATAATAAATTATTAAAAAGTATGCAGTATTGTCTTATCATGCAGCTTTCAAATGTTTCAGAGCGATATTTGGTATTCTATCAGGCCCCGAGAACTTTTTGTTGTTAAGGTTTTTGAATATATTTTCTAATTCAGTTTCTGTCGTATATCCCTTTGCCGACCAAGGAAAAAAAATTGGCTAAATTGTAGTATAAGCCACACAAATGTGTGAGTAAAAAAACTGAGTATGTAATGACGTTTTTGATAATAATTTCGCTTGGTTTGAAGTACAACTAACACAATTGTGTGTATAGTTATAGTGTTTTTTTCGGACTAAAATTAGTTAAAAAGAATACACAAATTTATTTAAAAAAATAAAAATTCGGTGCAAAATTATAAATCAATAGAAACCTTAATTTTATTAAATTCATAATAAAAACTATTCTTCTGTTCGATCCTTTTTTTTTTTTTTATATAAAATTATTATTTTATTTTCCAGTTTTTACATTTTTTTTTTCTTAGCAAGTCAAACATAATATATCAAAAAACTTACTATACTTAATGCTAGTTTACAAAATTTAGGCCTCCTTGGCAATAATTGAGGTTCTCAATTTCTTTAAGTTAACCATCAATGATATTTTAAATTTCACATACAATCATGATAATGTTTAATGTTTTTACGGAATTTTATATTGCGAAAATTTAATTAATTTAGTTATTTTAGGATTTAAAAAGTTACTGGTATTTCAAAAAACAATCTTTACTTTATAATTCAATTAAGATTTAAAATATGACTAGAAATGATATTGGGATTCGCCAATTAATACGTTTTTTTTTTAAATTAACTAGTTTGGTGTAACCACCAATATTTTTTTTATATTTTTAACATGTTTCAGTACCGATTTGTTCGAAATGTTCGTATTAAACCTAATTTGTGTTGGGTCGTTGAAGACGTTTGGATTAATCGATTTATTATTTTTTCTTCTGTTTATATGATATAATAAGGGTATTGCCGTGTTGTGGTTTTGTATATATGAATTTTGATCTAAGTAAATAAAGGATTCTAGTGGGGGAAATTTATTTTCTATTTCTTCTTTGAACTGTTCCATTTCTATTAGATATGGTGCATAAATCATCGAATTTTCATTATTGGTAGTTGACTTTACTATGTGTTTCCTTATTTGCTCGAGAATGAATACATCTATTCTATCAAATTTAATATAGTTATATAGGGTTTTATTAGAGATGTAATGATCCTTATTTTCTGCTTTTCTATATTTTGAAAGACAGGCTCTCAGGCATTTTCTTTCGAAAACTCGTAGTTTTTCCATTGTGGCCGAGGATATATTATACCATATAGGCAGGTAGGTAGGTTAATATTGGTCTTATTAACGTTTGGTAGCAGATTAATTTGACCGGTTTATTTAGGTGTTGTGACAGAAATAGTCGCTTGAGCAATCCGAAGGCTTTACATGCTTTTTCGATTTGCATTTTTATATGTTTATCGAAATATATATGTATACTGATCTAGATTAAACCTAGGTATTTGACTAAAATTGTTTGTCCTATTCTTTTATTATTGAGTTTAACCCTTATTTTTTCCAATTTTTTCTTATATTATTATTCATTTTATTTAAAGGTAGTCGAAACAAAATTACTTCACATTTAGAAATATTTATTTTTAGTTCCCATGTTTTGCAGTATTCATTAATGTAGTTTACATTTGTTTGCAACGTTCGTTGGATAACATCTATACTTTTTGATGTCGAGTATATGACAATGTCATCAGCATATCGATGGTAACTATGCATTAGTGCGTATCTACATTTTGCGTGTTTTATCAAACTATGATAAAAACGTTTTATTTGAAACTGAAATGATCTTGTAAAAATATATTAACACATTATTTAATTAAATTGTTTTAATAATCAAACATTTAGAAAAAATTAATTCTTGTAATTAAATTTGTAGTTACTTACTTATGAAATATAAAAAAGAAAAATTTTGTAGATACACACTAATGCATAGTTACCATCGATATGCTAACGCCTGATATTCTTTTGAGTTTATGCGTTCGTTTTTTAATAGATCTGCCGTATATAAAGTGAACAGAATTGGTGTCAGTATTGTTCCTTGTTGAAGACCGTTGTATAATTGAAATTCGCAACTCGTTATAGCTCCGTCTGAGATGTAAAATTTCTTTTAACATTTCATAAAGAAAATAAATTATGTTTATATCAACCCCCTTTTCTGTAGTTTATAGATTAATCCTTCTATCCAGACAGAATCGAAGGCTCATTGGATGTCTATCAAGACAGCTCCGGTTACACAAGTATTGTTAAAGCTTCTAATTACGCCCGATATTAATTTATTGACCGCGTGTATCGCGGAATGGCAGTATCTGAATCCAAATTGTATGTCAGGTAATAAGTTTTTCTTTGTGGTGTGTGCTAGTATTTTATTATATATTATTATTTCAAAAACGTTGCTAATGCTCGGTACTAAATTTATAGGGCGGTAACTTTTATAGCAATTGTGATTTTTGTTTTTTTTCTTTATCGGTATAATTTTCGACATTTTCCACTTATTTGGAAAGTAGTTGTTATTTTAAGGGGACATAGCACCTTCAAAATTGAAAAAAAAAAGTTTTTCAAAGATTTTTTTTAATGGAATAAAAAGAGATATCTTTTAATGAAACTTTCCATTGACATTTTATTTAACTGAAAGTACAAAAACAATTTTTTTAGATTTTTTTTAGCCCAACCAAGGTCGTCTGCTACAAGGGTTTTCCAAAAACACTAAAAATTCGCGGCGTGCATCATAACTACTCTCAGAAACGTCAGAAAAAAAAATAAAAAACGGGGTTTTATTCAGCATTAAATCGCCCTTGGAAAGAACTAAAGGGGAAAAAATTGGTTGAAAAATAAAAAAATGGCAGCATTTTTTGTCCCCCCCAATTAGTTGTAGCTCAAAAAATCGAAAACCGATTTTTCCTTCCGTAGTTCATTCTGAGCAGAAATATATACGTGTTTAAAATTTTAGAATGATTGGATAAATAGTTTTTTCTCAATCTTGCACGCCAACTTGAAAAACGTTATTTCGAGATAACCGCGTTTAAAGTTCGTCATTTCGAGATAACCGCGTAAAAAACGACTTTGGCGCGCTTCGCAATAAATAAAATATTTTTTTTTTTTGAGATTTTCATGTTTATATCATTAAAATCATGTTTTTAAACGTTCATTCTAACATATTCTATCATAAAAAAAATTTCGATTTTTTGAAAATTTGAAGGTGCTATTTCGCCTTAATGCATTATTGAGCAGTATGCAGTAGTCTCTAATGATACAATCCGGTATATTTTTGAGTGCTATGTTTGGGATGTTGTCTGGCCCCGAGGATTTTTTTTTTATTTAAAGATTTGAAAATGCTTTTGAGTTCATCTATGGTCGTTTGAAGATTGTTATTAGTCAAAGTGTTTTGATTTATATAATCTGCGGTGCTGTCATCGTTAAACTCGTCCTTAAAAAATTTATCAGTGTTGTTAAACAAGACTCTTGGCTTTTGCTCTATTATTTGTGATGTAAATATTTTAATAGTATTTTCCATTCTCGACCTGTTGTGTTTCTCTGTTTGTTTTTGAATATAAGCCCCAATCATATTTAGTTTATTCTCAGGATCCAATATTTCAATATTTTCACTATCTACACGTTTAGTTTTACTTTTATCATTTAAATCAATCGAGTGTTTGTTTTGATAATTAAGCAATATCAGATCCTCACTCTTGTCTAAATTCATATTTAAATTATTTATCGATATTTTATCTTTCGGTCTAAAAATTTGATTTATATTTTTAAAGAAATTTGTGTTTTTTTTTATTTGGATCTTTTCTATTTTACATTTCCAAACTTTATTAATTTGAATCTTAATGTTTTGCTTTATTAAATCATTGATATTGTTTAATATTGATTGAAGTCTGTTCATGATATTTCTATTATAATTATTTCTTCTTTTCATTTTCTTTATATGTGAGACTATTATACTTTTTGTTTATACATATAATTTAAATATGATATTATTTCCATATAAATCTTTTAGATATACCTTTTCTTTATTATTGGTCCTGGTTTCTTGTATAGTTTTTTTATCATTGAGTCAATGTTTAGTAAATGTTGGTCTATTTCGTCATTCGTTAAATTTCGGTTGTTAGCAATTTTCGTTCCGATATCTTCTTCGTTTGTTTTTTTGTGATATTTTTCTAACTTATCCCTATAACTATTCCAATCTACCCCTCTAACCCACTCTGGGTTATTTTGGTTATTTATTGTTGCGCGTTTGCAATTATTGAATCGTTGATTTGCTGAGTGATAATACTAAATTCTAATGCTCGGTGGTCGCTATCGTATTTGACAGTATTTAAATAAGCCTCATTTGACAGTTTCATTCGGTCATCTATGAATGCTAAATCTAATGTAGATTTGGTTCTCGGATACGTAGGTTTACCTGGCGGAATAAATTTTAGTTTATAAAACTGAATTTGTGTTAATCCATCGACAGTGTTATTCCAAGAACTGTGTTTGGCATTCATGTGACAAATATGTAAAATTTATTAGGACTATTACAATTCAACTGAGTGAAACTGTGGCTTAAATCTGTAATAAAATTTGTATTGGATTGGTTTGGAGCCGAGTAAAGTGAATCTATAATTAATTTGTTGTTATTATTTAAGTAAATTTCTACTACAGTACATTCTATCTTGCTTAGATGATGATTTATATAGGAGATGTGCTTAAATTTATATTTAATTTTTAGTAATATGGCGGTACCACCACCTAATTTATTTCTATCATTTCTGATCATATTGTATCCTTTAATTGCCAGTTTACACGTATTATCTATTTTAGTTTCCGTTAATAACATTATATCAGGATTGTGTCTATCAATGAAGTCTATCAGATTCATTCTTCGTTCAATTGAAAAAATGGAATTTACATTTATCGCTACAGTTTTCAAATTTCTAATATTTGCCATGGTATTTCTTAATTTTTTCGTTAGCGTTATTACTCCCATTATTAATCGATATTAATAATGCTCGTATTGCCCATTCTAAACATAATATTACAGAAGTAAAATATATCTTATAGTAATTTTTGGTATATTGATTACCTATTTTCTTAATATCGGAGAAATTGAGTTGTTTACTCATTCAGTAAAGAGCGTATTGTATTGAATAATGTTTCAATCTTTTTATCATTTTCGATCATATACGATTCAAATATCTTCAACTTCTGTAATATTTGTTCATTTATATTGTTAGTAGTGTTACTATTGTGGTGATGACATCAAAGATCTCTTCTTTGTGGAGCTGGAGGAAGTCATCAATAACATACCGCACCACGACATTAAAATCATCGTGGGCGACTTTAATGCAAAAATCGGTAGGAGTGCAGAAAATACATCGCACATCGGTCCCAATAGCCTGCACCTAACTAGTAACAACAACGGCCAACGCGTCACCGACCTGGCAATAATGTACAACTTAGTTGTATCAAGTACGTTTTTTCCACATAAGAGAATTCACAAAGTAACGTGGAGATCGAATGATGGAAGAACGGACAACCAAATAGATCACGTCATGGTGTCCAAGAGAAACTCCACCAGCATATCTGACGTTAGATCTTACAGAGGGGCAGATAAGGACAGCGATCACGTGCTTGTCATATTTAAATATAAGTGCAAACTGTCATCAACCTTCAATAGACAAGCACAAAAAACCGTTCGATGGAATGTCGATGCTCTAAAAGACCAAGCGTTACTGCAGAGTTACCAATCAGCTGTCACTAACTATTTAGAGCGGCCCAGCGACAACGAAGGAGCTCCTCCTAATATCCAGGAGCAGTGGCACGCTATACAGTCAGCCATAACCACCGCGGCGCAAAACACTATCGGCAGAAGACCGCCGAGATCCCGCAATGATTGGTTCGATGATCAATGCCGCCTGGTCGTCGAAAATAAACGAAAGCTTCGTGAAAAATGGTTGGCTCGCAACACGAGAAGCACTCAGGCAGAATACCTACGCGCAAGGAAAGCCACGATTAAATTCCTTCGACAAAAGAAACGCGATTATATGAGGTCATGCATTGAAAACATCAGCTTCCAAGCGGAAGTAGGAAATTCAAGGGACTGTTTTGCTAATGCCAGGAATCTCACTAAAGACTTCCACCCAAAAAGTACAGCCATAAAAGACGGGAATGGAGAACTGAGAACAAACGTGGCTGATGTTCTCTCAGTATGGCAAACCTACTTTCAAAGTCTGCTAAACCGGAATGACGAAGTGACCCCCATTAGAGCAATAGCTCGGCCAGGTGAAGAGGTCTTTGTCGAATATCCCACAGTAGTGGAAGTAGACGCAGCTATTAGTCGATTGAAGAACGGCAAGGCACCCGGTCTCGATGGAATCCCCGCAGAATTAATTAAACTCGGAGGCGCTACTCTTGCAACAAGTTTATACGATCTCATCGTATGTATTTGGGATCAAGAAGAGTTACCGGATAATTGGAAGACCGCGCTCATATGTCCGTTGCATAAAAAAGGTGACCGTCTTAAATGTGAAAACTTTCGTGGCATAGCCCTATTGAACACTGCTTACAAAGTGTTGGCTAATGTTGTACTTGCCAGACTCATCCTTTTCGCCGAAAACATCATTGGCGACTATCAATGTGGCTTTCGTACAAACCGATCGACCACTGACCAGTGTTTTACCATGAGGATGATCTTGGAAAAATGTTGGGAGTATAACATAACCATTCATCAACTGTATATAGACTTCCGGCAGGCATATGACAGTATAAACCGCGATAACCTTTGGGCCGCGCTCATATGCCTAGGAATTCCAGAGAAACTCGTTTCTCTGTGCAAATTAACAACATCTGGGTCTGTATGTAGAATTGTAATCGAAGGAACTTTGTCAGACTCCTTTGAAATAACATCTGGTGTTCGACAGGGAAATGCACTCGCGCCTGTGCTGTTCAATTTGGCGCTTGAGTACGTAGTGAGGAAAAGCAACATTGAAACTTCGCGCTGTATATTCAATAAATCAGGCCAAATTCTTGGATATGCAGATGATATCGTGCTTCTTGGCCGAAGACCTAGCGACATCAACGACAGTTTCATACCGCTCAATCGCTGCGCAAGAAGACTTGGTTTGGAGGTGAACAGTACCAAAACGAAATTCTTAACAACACCCAGGAACATCTCAATGGCAAATCTCGAAATTGGCGACCATAACTTTGATAGCGTCGAAAATTGTAAATACCTCGGGTCACTTATAACATCCTTGAATGATATGCAGGCAGAAATAAAAGCCCGAATCGCTGCCGGACAACGAGTTTTCTACGCCAAATCAAAATTATTGCGATCGAAACATCTATCGCAGTCGTGCAAGCTCGCACTTTATAAAGCACTTATAAGACCTGTGCTGGTTTTCGGAAGCGAGAACTGGACCATGACCTCTAATGACTGTAGATTATTATCTGCCTTCGAAAGAAAGGTCATCCGTTCAATTTTTGGTCCTATTAAAGTTGCGAACAATGAATACCGGATTCGCATGAACCACGAAATAAAGCAACTTCTCGGAGGTAGCGATATTATCGGCTTCATCAAATCTAATCGAGTGAGATGGCTCGGCTACGTTGCATGGTCTCCACAACAACGAATGATTTACAAAGTGTTCCATCAACAACCAGCCGGAGTACGTCGTAGAGGAAGGCCCCGACTGCGCTGGCGTGACGACGTCGAACAAGACCTACTCGTATTAGGATGTCGAAATTGGAGGACTGGAGCGATGGACCGAGATGGATGGAGGACCATAGTGCGGGCGGCAAAATCCCTTCATGGGATGTAAATGCTAGAGAGAGAGAGTTACTATTGTTAGTAGTTGTTTGTGATTTACCAGTTTTATTTATGTTGTTGGCTCCAAAGAGATCTGCAAAATTGGTTCCTGTTTTAATATATGATGAGTTGAAATTTCGACTTACACATTTTACGCAACGGTATGGGAGATTGCAATTAATTGTCGAATTTCCGAATCTTTGGCAATTTTTACATTGGCTAATATTATCATTCAATTTTAGTTTATCTCATTTGATTCGGTGATGTCGTAGGTATTGTATTTTATATAATGCATTTAAATTTGATCCAGTTGATATTTGTATCATGTAAATTGCCAATTTGTTCTTTTCTGTTCTTGGTTTATTAGCGAACTGTACACACTTTGTAAACTGCAGTTCGTCTGTTTCGTGGGATTTTAGTTCATTCAGCAACTCACTGGTATCCTCATCGTTTGGTAACCCTTTGAGGAGTATGTTTTGTGGCTTATGTGCTTTTGGTGTATATGTATAATATTGTGTATACACTGTTTAATAATTGTTTTGCCTTATTTTAGCTTTCCAGCGACTCAACATAAAGAATATGTTTATTACTATTTACTCTTTGTATAGTAAAATCTTAAACGGTAGATCGTTCTAATACTGTTGTGGTCTGCTTTGGAGTTTGCACGTATATATTAATTGGAGGTATTTTTACCTTTGTTTTGATATTACTGTTATTTTTATTATTATTGTCATTATTGTGGTTTTTATTATCCTTGGTTTGTATGTTTTTATTACTTTGTTTTTTATTAATGGTATTATTACGGGTTTTCTGGCGATTTTGTCGTCGTAGGACCGGTATAAACTCATCATTAATCTCATCGGCGCGTATATCTGCTATATTTACAGTATTATTTTCATTTAGAGGTAATGAATTAAACTGTGTTTGCGTTGGCACGTTGTACGTCAATTCATTAGAATTTTTTTCAGCATTTAACACCATTATTCTCTGTGAGGTCCCTTTTAGTTGATGTTATAGTATGGCTATTTGACTTACCATACTCTGATTATTTTTAATTAAATCAGCGTTTTGTTGAATTAACTGTTGTACTTGATTTTCACTAATTTGCGACTGTTCTAAAGCCGTTCCGGGCCTTTTTATTAATTTTGGAGGTTTAATTATTGGATTTGGATAACTTTCGAAAGTTATTTCCACATCCGACTTAGTAATACTATTTTCTGATTGCATAATTCTCACTGTTGTACACTGAATCACAATAGAAGTTTATTTTCAATCCTCTACTTGGGGTTCCGAATAGGATGCCCCAGTTATAAAAAAAATATTTTTTTATGTCACAAATATTTCAATTTTTTTTTCGTACTTTTTATTTTAGCACAATATTTGATTTTATTGTTTTATGATTTTATTATTTTATTATTTATTTGTTCTCGATGTTTGTCGTCCAACGATCAAAACGAGACTCTGTTCGATTGCCTTCCGTATCGATCAATGATATTCGATGGCTTTAATTCTTGAGCAATATCTCTGTGAATATGGAGAAGGGCTAGTCCAACTAAGCGAGATTCAGTCATAGTAGACCGAATCCACGTTTTCAACCGTCTTATGGTTGAAAAACTCCTCTCAGCACTTGCGACACTAATCGGTAAGCTTGCTAAAATACATCACAATGGTCCAGTGAGCTTATTGCATCGGTTGGAATAATACCTTCATTTTCTTGTTCTCGTAACCATTTGTTGTGCCAGATAATTATTTCGTCTATTACTGTTTCAATAGAAATGTTCTTTTTCTGAAAATAAAATTTTAATTTAGTGAAAAATGTTTCACTTGTAGATTGAAGAGTCTTTGTTGATAGTTTTATAAAGTTAGATGGAATAACTGCACCTAACTCTAATAGATTTAAACTATCGTTTCCAAATCTTGTTTTGATATCCTCAATTACAGAATCCAGCATGGGAATATAAATTGTAATTCTGTAATAATCGATAGGTGCTGCAACATCAGAATTCTCTCTATTTGTTTATCGTTTTAACGAGCCGCGGCAAAGATATATCAACGTCTAATTCTCTCATCAAGTCATTCGCTTCTTTAAAAATCGTAGAAAACACTTCCTCGCTATGCGTTCTTTGAAATTCCAGCGCTTTTAAACAATCTATAAATGAATTATTAGCAGATAATATATCTAAATTTATTTTTTCCAACAATTTACTTAATGGTAGAGAAATGGCTAAACTATGGGATAAACAAAACAAAGCAATTATGAATTCGGAATTGCAAATGCATAAATAATTTTGCCTTTCGAGATGATTCAGTTTCTTGCCACTTAGATATTAAAGTTAATGCTTCGATAATTTGTGAAAACGAGGATTAAAAAAGGATTACGGAATCATGATGCTCTACCCAACGGGTTTCACATAAGGAATGTAGCTGTCGCTTTAAAATTCGTTTTAAAATAAAATTTCGTTTAGGTGATGCATTAAAAAAATTAATTATTTCCTTCATTGTTCCCACTGCATTTCTAATTACATTAGAAGATTTGGAAATACTTAGATTAAGTGCATGATTATTACAATGGCACTGTACAGTATGTGATAACTCTCTGTATTTCGGAAACGGTACCCTTCTGAACTGAAATCATTACACTGCAACCATCAGTGCACACTCCCTCCTACACAATTAGAAACATCGAAAAAATTGTCCTTTAAAAAATTTACAACGGTTTGTCCTATTATCTTACCACTGAGTATTGGTTCTTCGGAAGTTAAATTATTACTATAATTTGCATTATGGCAATCTAGAAATGCAACAAAATCTTCCCGGATAACACCATTATACACGTAACGAAACACGATTGACATTTGCGATGTGTGAGATATATCGGTCGTTTCGTCGAAAATTAAGCTATAATATTTTGTTTGCTCCATTCTTTCCTTAATAATAGAAAGTATTTCGGCACCAGAACATTGTATGAGTTCATTTTGCGTTGTTTTACTGATATAAGTTGATTAAGCTGTTCTTCTAACTCTTTATCACCAGCGTGAACTCGGTATCTTAGAATCTCACGAAAATTTCCTTCGTTTTCTCTTTCCTGATTTTGTAATAAAGCACCATTTTCTCTATGACCGCGAAAAGCAATATTTTGACGACCTAGAAGAATGATGGTCTCAATTATGGGGATAGGTCTCTTTCTGTTTTCTAAAATTTGTTTATTTCGATGAGAATCAATTTGATTTCATATGTCAATGGTCGGAGTTTCATAACTATGTATAAGAATTGGTCGAGTTCCGTTCCAGGTGGACATATTCCATAACTTCTTCCAAAAATCATTTAGGAATACCATTTCCATCCAACATACCCAATCCCTTCATAATCAGTTAAGAATTGAACGAGTTCTGTCCCAGATGGCCATATTCCAGAACTTCTTCCAAAAATCATTTAATAATCCGCTTTCCATCCAACATACCCAATCCTATCCCATCATAATCGAAACTGTATTATTTAAACAGCAAATTGCTCCGATTCCACGGTTCCACACTTTAATTCTTTCAGCGTGATTCTTTTTTCGTTTCCTTCCCCTTCACCAACAAACTAAAAACAGTTTGTTGGTGAAGGGGAAGGAAACGAGGAAAGAATCACGCTGAAAGAAAAAGTGTGGCGGGACCCATTGGGATTCATCGATATAAAATAATAGCGCTATCTAACAAAGCTTGGTAACAATCGCTATGCACTGCTTGAGTTTTTTCGTACTCATTTAGAGAAAGCGCGGTCGCGCTGTTTGGTATTCTTCGACAGTGTTTTTTTAATACCGTCTGGGACTCAAACGGTTAATTTTTCGATGCTGTCCTTGTAGGCGTTACCGGCACGTTGGTCAAGCACACCAGATAATTCATTCCGTGGTTCCATACTTTAATTCTTTCGTCGTGATTTTTTTCCTCATTTCTTTCTCCTTCACCAACACACTTAATTTTTTGCGGGGAAATTTTTGATTCTTTTTTCAGCAATGTTTTTTTTGATTCAACTAATCTTCGCACTACTAGAAAGATAAATATTTCAAGGACACCTTGTTTATTTGTCCGTTTTTGGGTTAATTTTAATTTAATGTTCGCTTCGAGTGAAAAGAATATTTTTTTTTGCGCAAAAAAATCAAATGTGGACGTCGATTGATTTTTTGAAATCATTGAATCACGACGAAAGAATTGAAGTGTGGCGAGGCCCATTAGCAATCGTGCCAATAAAATCGAAAGGAGACCGATTTTGACGCTTTTGATGCTTTCACGTAAAGAGTTTATTATATTATTTTGCTCTCTTAACTGCTCTAATGTGGGATGATTTTATTTGGAATACAATAGTTTCGCAGTGTTTCATGGTATCCGTGTGGGCTGGAGCTATCAGCATCCCCCCATCCTTAGTTCCGTTTGTGCATAGCCTGTCCAGCAGTTGAGTACAGCGCTCAAGGGCACCTTGAGTTGGGAACATGTTGAGTAAAATCGCGTCCAACGCTTTGAAAAGGTATAGCACTGCAATTTTTAAATTAAATTTGTTATGATTTTACTAATCATGATAGGGGACTTATTTACGGTCCACTACAAAACTTTATCTTCTTGGCCATGAGTACTGTCAAATTATTGGTTATAGGTTACCCTCAAAAAAGCAAGCAACAATCACCCTACTGTAAAATTAAATAATTAATCATGAAAGTGCAGCTGTGACAATCCAGGAAGTGTCTATTTTTTTTCAAAAAAAGCACGAATGAAAAAGGGACAACATTCCATTGAAAAATTGGAACAAGTGCATGGTGAGTGGAAAAATCTTCTAAAGAATAAAAATAAACATGCATTTAATAGTAAGCTGGATGATATTTTCGATATCGCACATACCAATACCTAGTCGTTGATGATCAAGTAAAGACGAAAGCAGTTCCTCTTGTCACAGCGGAGATACAGCGTCCCGGGTGTTTGGCTGGAGTCACAATATGAAATTGAAAAAGAAAAGCGGAAATCAGAACTTACGGAGGAAGAAAAAAATGTAAACGAATATATCTTGAAGAAAAACGTAAATCAATTCCAATAAACTCAGAAGCATAATTATCGTCATCGGACAGTGACAGCGAATGGATATTTGATAACGACATGAGCCTCGAAAATATTGATTTACCCATGCTAAGCGCAGCAGGAGCCTCTAGAGGAAGCAAATGTTTCATTACTCCTAGAATATTGTCAGCTTTTGTTAAGTGTGGAAGATTACTGATCGTGCAGAAATGCATTTGATCGGTGCCGTTGCCGAAAGTCTTGGACATTCTATTGATAAACTCGTTTTGAATCGAACAACACTGAGGCGTCTTCGTGAAGCTAATAGAGTTGAAATAGCAGTATCAGAAATCGACTTTCAAGTTTACAACAGGCGTAGTACATTGTGATGGAAAATTACTTCCGGAGTTATCTGGAACGGAGACAATGGATCGTTTGCCGGTGATTATTTCCCGGAAGATGGAGAATAATTATTATTCGGCATTCCCAAAATATCAAGATCAACTGGTTTGGAAATAGTGGAGACTGTTTTCCAAAGCTTAATCGATTGGAGAGTAGCTGACAATGTCGTGGTGGCTTGCTTCGATACAACATATTCAAATACTGGAAGATATGTAGCGTCAGAATGATAGTTTCAACAACTGAATGAAGATTATCAAATAAAAGTCGCAAATGATATCACAGAACGTAGTGTTAAGTTAATACAAGGTTTTGATAAGAAATGTAGATGACATACAATATTTACTACAAATTGTAAAGATCTGAACACAGAAGTTTTCAACATACACATCATAAAAATTAATTTATAATATCATTGTATAAAAGAAACATTATGCACTTATAGCACTGAGTATGACTTTAAATAAAGGGAGAATGTCTTCGGTAAAACCACGTGTACAGTGTATGCATTAAAATTTCGGATTTGTTTTGAGATTTTAATGCGAAGTTATGAAAGGTGTATATACATTTGTTTTTTTCTTTCTGTCTGTTTTACTTAGTTTCGTATTATGGAGAGTAAATAAACAAAAAAATAATACACAAATATTTAAAGGCGGGGCCTAAAATTTTCTTTGTATTTTGTTCATTTATTTTTTATAAATTTCCGTCGATATTATGTACAGTAGGTCACTTAAATATTAATTTTTATTTTAAAGATTTATAAACCTCGCAAATCGACACTATTAAATATTAAGTCACTTACTGTATAATATACAAAAAAAACAACTAAAAATTTGTTTTTTCCCGTTTTTCTCAATATTCGTTATGTATTAAACACGCAGCAGACTATTTGGTATTGTAAAAAATAAAACCTAATGAGATCAATAAACCTAAAATTTTAGATAAATAAACCGCGAAAGAGCAGGGGGGGGGGGGGGTCGGCCCCAAAACAGATGGCATGGATTAGAAAATGATTTCTCAGTAGGCCAGAAAATGTTATTTTTGACAAAAATACTATGAAAATATTTTTCCTAATTCCTTTTCCTATAGGAAAAACCAGAATCGAGCTGCTGGCGAGAATTTTGGGTTCACTTTATAAAATCCAACGTGGACTCAGTCTCCTCAACACCAATTAAACCAGAAAATTTTGAATACATTTTGATTGTAGGATTAGGATCTATTTATGAGCGTTCCATTGAGGATAACTTCGATTTTTCAGCTCTGCTCTAGCCATAAAACCATAAACATCCTCATAACTAGTGAGCTACTACTCGTGCAGATTTTTGAGCAGTTACCCTTTAGCACAAGTTCCATCCCCAATTTCTCAAGTGCAATTGACGGTTACTCCAATGGTAAGTGAAATACCAGAATGCGGTTACTCAAATGGTAGGAAATATAAAATAACAATTCTTGTGGTTGTTAGGCCTAAAATTCTAACCAAAAATTAAAAAGATATTATAAAAATATACGAACATTTACGGTATCAAGTATCAGCCAAATAGTTTGTATTTTCGATATGTTAATTCAAAATTTATTCCGTTACTGGATTATTTTGAGTATGGCCCCTGAATATGAATAGTATTTATATTAAAGGATACATCAGACCATTAAATGATTTAAACATTTGTTGGAGAATTGAGAGCTTAGGGCTGCCCGTGGACATTATGCAGATGATAGTACTGTTCAACCAACAAATATCTAATATATTATAATTCTGTATCGTATTAATTTGAGTAAGGCCTTTAACTATGAATGGCATTTATATTCTGGGATACCTCAGACCATTAGGCGATATAAATATTTCGGAGTTCTAACGGCTCAGAGAAGTCGTTATTCGGAAGGAAACAACAACGAAATATGCAATTGATTTTAATTCTGTATCGGAGCAGTTTGAGTATGGCCCCTAAATATAAATGGCAATAATTTTAAGAAATAAATTAAAACATTAGAATCGGGAGTTTTAAGAGCTGGCTTCCCTGAATATATCCTTGAATATAAATATCATTAATATTCAGGGGTTATACATTATTTAGTCCGGTACAGAATTAAAATTAAATACATATTTCGTTGTATAATACTTTTTGGATTGACAGTAATATTTTTCTTTCAGGATAGTATCACGACAGAGCTATTTTTGACCTGACATTAAAACATGGCGGTTTTTCTTTCGTTGACAGAATAAATTGAGCTAACACTTAGTCACAGTTTGTATATTTTAGTATTGCCATAATTGGGTTAAGATTTGGACCAAATTCAAGTACATCCTTCCCCACTAAGCTTTCAATAAATAGCTCCTAATTCTACAATCAACATTTATTAAATTTTTTCTATTTTTAGTGGTGGGGGCCGAGTCAACGTTGATGCCACTACATTTATTTAAATTTCTGCAAATCTGATCGAGCTCGAGAATTTTTGCGGATTTCGAGAGCTCATAAATGGCTAACAATTCTCCAATTTTTTAAGGAAGGCCAGCTCAACGGAGGTATAAAAGAATCGATACAGAAAAATAAATTGAAAGAAATGAAATTGAAAGGAATGAAATTTCATGTCTAACTTTCAAGTCGACTTTAATTAAGTACAAACTCGTATTTTATATTTTCCTAAATTTATCACGAAAAATTCATTTAAAATTCTGTAAAATTTGGAATTGTAACAGTAACATGATAATTCCAAATTTTACAGACTTTTAAATGAATTTTCGTGATAAGCTTAGGAAAATGTAAAAAAGAGTTGGTAGCCGACTTTACCACTTTTGACTTGTGACCACATAATTGTGTATAAGGACTGGGTTATTTAGGTTTTTTGAGTCATACACGGCAACATTACACACAAATATACATTTCGATTACGAGAAAAAAAATACAAAATATAAGCCAAAATGGAAATATGAAATGAAATTGCAAAGCGATCATGAATGAACAGATACATATGTGCATCAGTGGCCCTATTCGGGCTTTCCCTGGGAATAGGGAATTGGGAAAAATATTTTCATAGCATTTTTGTCTAAATTGAATTTTTCTGGCCTACTAAGGGAATAAGTTTGGTGTAAATATTTTGGAAACAAAGTTAAATGGGAAAATATTTTTCCCTATAAAAATTTTGAGGAACAAAAGTTTCCCAATTAACTTTGTTTTAAAAATTTTTGCACTAAACTTATTCTTTCAGTAGGCCAGAAAAATTCAATTAAGACAAAAATGCTATGTAAACATTTTTCCCAATTCCCTATTCCCAGGGAAAGCCAGAATAGGGCCACTGATAAAGTGATGTAAGATCACACTAAAATAGTCACTTATTTAAGTATTCATCAAAATAATATTTAATTATTTATAAAAAAAATAAAACTACAAACACCATTTTCCATTTTTTGCTTTCTTTTCGGCACAAAAACAACAATATTTATTAATTGGATTACATATTTTCCTTTCCAATTTAGGTAGGAAGAAAATATTCCCAATTCAAAAAAATTGAAATCAAATTCGATACCTCAGTAGGTAGAAAAAATAACTTTGACAAAAATGCTAATGTACACATACTACAGGAAGCCCTCCAAGAACACGATTAATTCGTTCCGTGTTCTATACAACCGTGTTGTTCGAGACTATAAAAAACGTTACGTTTTATTTTTTGTTATAAAAAAAAATATTTTTTATTTAAAAAAAATAAAAGAATAACAAAAATCGTGTTGTTTGAAACCGTGTAATTTGAGGAAATGGGTATCCGTGTTCCTCGAAATCATGTTCTTCGTATACCGTACTCTTGGAGGGTTACCTGTATGGGAAGCTAGAATATTGCCATAGGTCTGCAGAGAAAAGGCAAATATATTTGAAAAATATAATTTTGGATGTACATACATATTTCACATTTTATTAGTCAATAACATATATATATTTCAAAATAACGGAATATTTTATGATGATGATTTTGTTTTTATGCAAGTATGTATGTTTTTATTATAAACGAGAGAAGGAGAGCTGCATTTTGAAAGTATTGATAAAATTGTGCGGATTTTACACAAATTTGAATTGCCGCACACTTTTTAATTGACGACCGTGCTCAGAAATACACTTTTTGTTTTTCAATTGTTTACGACTGCCGTATGAAATTGAGCGTCATTTATATGTTTGGAAGTGAAAATTATCACATTTTCTCACAGTTTCCCCATGAAAACTCTCGACGGCTATAGTCGTCATTTGCTCATCACATCATTTTTTCTATATATTTCCGCCTACAGAAACAAATGACGGCTATAGCCGTCCGATTTTTTGGTGATATATAGACAAATGAAGGCTATAGCCGTCATTTGCGCGAACATAAATAGGACGGCTATAGCCGTCATTTGTTTCTGTAGGCGGAAATATATCGAATTGCTAATCATGAAAAATCGCACAAAAACTTGTTATCTGGAATGTTACATCTTTTTTCTCTGATGTATTACTGAATAATTAGCAAAATAATGCATTATTAGTACGCTTCGTAAGAATGATGTTCCTTTTTTT